>ML256533.1:91229-119839 GCA_005239495.1 Nicotiana undulata | reverse complement strand
AAATAAATGGGTAGACAAGGATAAATAGTTTTGTTTTTGTGGGTAAGTGTGTCATTCTCCCAAATTTTGGGGACATCTAGTAGCCGCAAAAATATATAAAATTTATATATTTTATGTATATATAAATATACACGGCAATTATTATTTGAGTATTCTTCTATTCATATTTCTGAAAATGTATATAAAGTTTCGACGTGCATAATTTATAAAGCAGTTTAATTTAAGTTCCTTAGACTCCAACTCATATGGAGTAGTACCGAAAATAAATTTGAAAAATGAAAATAGAGAAGTTGGACATGTGCAATGAGTGATGTGAAGCACGTCTGTCTTTAACTAATTAGCTTCCTATGCTGATCAAATTCTTTAAATAACCTTTTTACTATAGCAATTAAAAAGGTATTAATTTACATTAAAAAATAATTCCAAAAAATAGTAGTATATTTTTAAATGGTTACTTAGGGAGTATAAATAGTGTATTTTAGCACGTTTGAAGATTAAAATGTGTTTGGACATCAGTTTTTAACACATATTTCACTTTTTTTTTCTAAAAAAAATATGAAACATGAATTATACCCACAAGTTTTAAAAACTATTACAAATACCCAACAATACCTTCACCAATAACATGTATTATCATTGTCACAAACCATAATCCTGAACATAAATTAATTCGCTACAAATTTATCATTTTCTTAATGAACTACATAATACGCTATCTGATGACCGAGAAGACGAAGCATCATTGTTACAAAATAATAAATAATGGGCTCTTTTATAAAGTAACTTTAGGGCAATTTTTAAAAAACGTTATAGTCAAAATTTGGGTCAAACCAGCTCTTGAGGTGGTTTTAAGATTTGAAAATTTATCAAAATATGAATAAAATTTATGAACAAACATGTATTTGTCAAAAAAAGTATAATTTTTTTTTGACAAAATCTATGGACAAACGGTCCTTATACAATGTCATTCTCTCAAGAAAGAATTCGAATCATTGCTCTTTGCGATGCATAAAGAAAATGTGGAGTTCTTACTCTCACGACTAGGGGTGTTCATGGTTCGGTTTGGATCGGTTTTTCCCTAAAAAGAAACTAAATCAATTAAGTCGGTTTTTTCTCGATTCGGTTTATGTCGGTTTTTCGGTTTTTTCGGTTATTTGTCGCTTTTTTCTTAAATATAAGACATACACTACCACACACATATTCCGGCGACCACATTTTCAACGTGACACTATCAAATCAATTGCCCTTTGAGAAATCTATTATTTACTAAAATATATTGATGATAATTGAATCAAATTACAACAAATAGTGATGAATAATTTAAGGACTCAATTAAAAATATTTTTTTATACATGAAATGGATTCTTACACTTAACAAAAGAAAACTACCAATCAAACAAGAATATAAAGGTAAAGAATTATATTAACAGTGCAAACGATTAACATTCACCATAAATTTTTTGAAACTTTGTATAAACATATACATATATATAGGTGTAATAATAAATTTGAAATAGCTACCTATAGTCGGTTTGGTTCGGTTATTTTTTTATTAAAACCAAACCAAATCAAATTTGATCGGTTTTTAAAATTCAAAACAAAAATCAAACCAAACCAAACCAAAAAGTATCAATTTTTTTGATCGATTTGATTCGATTTTTTGGGTTTTTATGAACACCCCTACTCACGACAAATGGATATGGAACCAATGTGTCCCACAAATAAAATTCATGTCCAGCCAGATTTATGTATAAAGTAAAAACTTCCAAAACAATAACCAAGTCCAAATGCTGGCCCAAAACCTACAAATTCTGTGATCTCATCTATTCAAATTTGAAGATATTTTCTTTAAGCATTCATATGAAGTACGTTAGGTAGGCAGTTGATGCTTATCTTGATTCTCGAACAATACAGATTCAGAATTTAAATTTTATGAGATTTTTTAGCATTGAATTTATTATATTTTTAAAATTAATAATTCATATATACTATTTGTGCTACTTTATTGAATTTATATACATAAATATATATACCGCATAAAAAATATTGAATTCAGATAAACCAGGTACAATAATCCGCTATCATAAACCCAACCTTCTATGTGAACGTGACAAATTTGCACTCGTAACACTACTATCAGCTGACATTATTTAGAGAGAGAGAGAGAAACCAAGGTATATGCTGGTAATAACATTTTCAAAAAGTATAAGACTATGTATATGTATAATACGGTGATATTGGTTGAAAATAATACACCACAAATAACAATTTTAGGACAAAGAAGTAAATTTTCAAGAACAACATAATATTATAGAAATGAATAGCACTGCTTCTGAGAGCGTTTCAACTATTTTCTGGTTTTTATAATGTTGTTATTTTTATGGTCTTTGTTGATGGTATTGATATATTGACTTTTTCGTCTTTTTCGTTTTCTTGAGTTGAGGATCTATCAAAAACAACCTCACTACTCGATCGGAGTAGGGATAAGGTCTGCGTACACAACTACCCTACCTAAATCCCTTACCTGTGAAATTTTACTGAGTTATTATTGTTGTTGAATACTGCTCACAGAAGAAATGGAAAAAGACTTCCAACGGTTTAATAGCACACAAGAACATTGCAACATCTCACAATAAAGCAGAGAATTCCTCAGTTGATTCTATTTCGACTCTTCCTCCTAGACACATACACCCGAAGCTAGCAGGTTCTCTCCGAAATATAATGAGGCGCACCAGTTAACTACTTTTTTGGATTTGAAAAAGAAAAAGACTTTTCTAACAATTACTACATACTTTTGTATGTCAGAAGAGATGAACGGCGCTAAGCGACCCGCTGTAAGATGTAAAAATACATTGGTAAGAGAGCGTTCCACCTCAGAGAGAAGTCTCCGCGCGAGCGTTTTTCAATTTTTTTCATACAATCATCTGACATACGGTAAACGCTGACCCAACTAATACTTCATTTCTTTGTCTATTTCTAAAGGTGAATTATTGATCAGTATGATAGTGTGATAACGACAAGAAGGGTCTGTAGAGATAAGTCTGTAACTTGGATTCAGAACTAATAATGTCTTTTTCTATGAAATTCAAGTTAATTATGAGATATGACAATTATTGCTCAATGGACTTGATAACTTAAAAAATTGTGCATTTTTAAAGTGGTTACTTGGGAGTACTTAAACTCTTTAATTCCTATTTGGCTTGGGATGTAATGGTAATAAGTTCCTCACTTCACCAATAACAATAATGACAAATTCAATATAATTTCACAGGTGAGATCTAAGGAGTTTATGGGCTAAAAGTTATTTTAGTTATATTTCAACTATATCAACATTAAGAAGACCTGCAAGAGCTGTCACGTGTCACCAATATGACTTCGATAAAAGGCATATTCAACGTTGAAGTGATCTAACAAGAGATGAAGGGCAGGGTCGAGGAGTCAAGGGAGATCAAGGTCTAGGAGAACACTCTCCTTAAACAAAATAGTAACGGCTAGTTTTAGGATAAGACTCTAAAGAAAATATTCTCTGGATCTATACTATTAGGTTTTTTGGCATATGTTCCCTTATAAATAGAAAGAGACATAGTTATAGGGGACGTTGAACACTCACTTGTATGACAACACATTGACATTGTCTGAAGATTCTTGCTTTATTTTACACATACAAAATATATATTTTTCTTGAGATTCTTGTCTAACTTTTTTTTCACGATCCAACGAGAATCCGAATATTCAAAGGCTCATCAATCATTCATCATTGTCACAAAGAATACTAAAAAATCTCACCATTTTCGGGTGACTCGCATGCCTTTATTATTTAAATGTCATTCTTTGCTATTTATTGATTAAATGATATCTCCTTCATTTTTGGATCATTGAAAATTAAGCGTTGTCATCATTTATTGCTACTTAGATCATACTCCATACAAATCGGTTAACCCTTCTTTTGGATATTAATATTGGCTAAGATTAACTCTATTTTACTAGAAAATCTACTAATTGTTTAAACCTCGATCTAAATTTTGGGTCAAACAAAGAGGATAATATTTACGCAGACAAGAGTAATAGGAATGCAACTTTAATTCTAATAAAATTGCGAAGAATTAACGCAAATAGCATCCCACCCAGTTACTTAAACAAAAAAAATAGCTAGTCAAGGTATAATATTAGCGTAATTTATGTATATAATTATATATAATTTATGTATATGGCTAAAAAAAGTAAACAATAAATATCGCCGACTATTTGTGTAAAGATCCCTAAAATTGCTCTGTTTTATGTCTTCTTTCATTACTTTATCTCCGTTGTTTTATTGCTACGACTATGTTGAGCCGGGGAGTCTATCAGAAATAGCATATCTACCTGCGCAAGGTAAGGATAAGGTATATGCATTGATATTGGGCTTAAAGTGTATATATTTATATGCATATCGCCTCACATTTTACATGTATTTGGTGGAATTTGGATGTGTAATGTAATGATTTGTTTTAATTCGTGATACTTTTATGTGTAGGAGTCACCCAGAGGCAATATGGAATGAAAGTGAACGAATCGAAGCAAGAGGAGAACAGAAGAAGAAATTAGGATAGTTTAGCGCCCAGGCCAGCGCCCAGCGCTACATGTGGCGCAACTTTCAGAAGCAACAAATTTTCCAGCGCTAGGGCTTGCGCCCAGCGCTACCCTGGGTGCTAGGTGACGAGAAACTATCCCACTTCACCCGAGATAAGGTTATTTCGACCCTGCACATCCCCAACTCGTTAAAAAGAAGTCAACCTATTTTGGAGGGGGAGACGCCACTTTGAGAGGAAAATACACACAAGGAACACTCGGGAGCAAGGATTCTCAGTTTTTCTTCATTTTTCTTAGTATTTTCAACAATTCAAACACATGTGAAATTGTTTGACTTTATCATGAGCGACTAAAACTCATAAGTTCTAGGGTTGTGATTTAGCCATGAATATTTGTATTTGAAGTTCACTTGACCTTGATTATAATTCATTAATATATCATTATTTTTTTAATTCTGTGATTGATTGCTTAATTGTATGGCCAACAGTTAGGTTCTATTTACTATTTATGGTATGCTTGGGAAATGTACGTTTAGATTAGAGAAGAACAGAAAAGGGCATGATCTTAACTTTGAGTGGGGGGGGGGGGATTTGGGGTTAGGATAGGAATATACGTAGTCACCATGCTCAATTTAAATATGGTAATCTTGATGCATTCTTAATAGATTAATTCCATAGGAATATAAGTGTTTATCTATTTTGAATAGGCGAGTAGTAATTTGGGAGAATACTACGAGAGCAATTACTCGATTAATTAGCAACCATGAGCGAATTGTATGAAACGGAGAGTTAATTAGAGCGCAATAGAATTGGAAAATCAATCACAACCCTGGAATGTTCATCTTTATTGAATAAATAACAACCATTTTCTGCTTGATTAATAGTCACTTGTTACAATTATTGCTTAGTATAATCACATTCTTAAACTCTGATAAACTCTACTGTATAACAATCTTGGTAAAATTAATAGGTAGTTAACCCAAGCCTTTGTGGGTTCGACAATCAACTTATCATTTTATTACTTGTACGACCACGTATACTTGCGTGTGCGTTTGGAGAAACAAGTATTTGGCGTCATTGCTGGGGACTTGAATATTGACTACTTTACTAGCTTTTACTTTAGTTGGTTATTTCATCAAGCCTAACGTATTTATATTGGTTGCTTTACTCTCAGGAACTTTGATTGAATGCGAACGGTCAAGATCCAGGATAGACTTCAAGGCTTTGACCTCGAACCTGAGAGAAGCAAGAGACACAAATAATCTCCAGGCACTTGCTCAATTACCTATGAACATGGCAGAAGAGAAACATGTGCATGTTCGGGAGGTGGCGATGCCCAGCATTGCTAATGTCACCTCCAGCATTGTGAAGCCCAGAATCACTAGGCACTTTGAGCTAAAATAGAGCATGATGCAATTACTACATGCAAACGGGTAGTTTTTGGGTCTTCCACACGAGGATCCACAGCAACATATTCTGAGCTTCTTGGAGATTAGTGATACTTATATCACTAACGGAGTCACTCCAGATAATGTGAGGCCACATTGTTCCCGTTTTCTCTGTTGGGTGAAGTAAAAAGGTGGTTGAAGGCGGAACCGGCTAACTCCATTACATCATGGAATGATCTGCAAGAAAAGTTGTGGCACGGTTCTCCCCTTCAGGCAAAACTGCAAAGATCAGAAGTGAGATAATAACCTTTAAACAGAAATTGGGGGAGTCTTTATATTCATCTTGGGAGAGGTTCAAGGGGCTTCTTAGAGAATGTACTAATCACAGCCGGGCAAATGAAGTGTTGACTCATACCTTCATAGAACGGCTACATCCAGAGACAAAAATTGTGGTGGACGTTGCAGCGGGAGGTCCAGTGTTGGAGAAAAACTTTGATGAAATTTATGCATTATAAAACAAATTCTCCAAAAGTAATCTTGACTGGCAAGGAGAGATGGGCAACCACACAGTTCAAAAATCTGCATTGGTCCTCGAGTTAGACGTTGTTTCTGCATTATTAACGCAGGTTGACTCATTGGCCAACCAAGTCAATAATATGACCTTGGTTATTAATAAGCAACAAGCTCAGCCAGTGGAGCAGGTTCAGATATTTTGTGAAGTATATGGAGAGGGTCACACGAGCAACGTATGCCCACCTAATCCATAGTTTGTATGTTTTATGGGTAATGCAAATAGTTATATGTTTTGTGGGTAATGCAAATCAGTATGGGAACACTTATAATCCTAACTGGAGGAACCACCCAAACTTCTCTTAGGTGGAAATCAAGGTACTTAGAATTAGTAAGTCCACAAGCGCCTCAACAACAATATAGACCACCACAGGCCCAGCAACCTACAAACTCGACGAGTCACATTAAGGACACGCTAAAGAAATTGATGGCTGACCAGCCGGCCCAACCAACAACCCGCTCAATAGTTATTCGAAATTTAGAGCGACAATTGAGGCAACTTGCTAGTTCCCAAAATACTCGACCAGTTGGTGCTCTTCCAAGCGACACTAAGTCTAATACTAAGGCATCTATTAATGTTGTGCCACTAAGGAATGGGAGACGGTTAGAAGAAGTCTTATCGAAAAAGAGAAGGCAAGTGACTTTTAATGAAAAACAGACCATTATAGAAGCAGAAGCAGAAAAAGCAAAGGAGTCAGAGAAGCCAGTGGATGAGGAGGTGGAAAAGCAACCCCAACCACTGGTTGCGAGGCCACCACCCCGTTCCCTCAAAGATTGCAGAAAATGAAGGATAATGTTGATTATAAGAAGTTTCTTGATATTTTGATGCAGGTGTAAATTAATATTCCGCTGGAAGACATCTTGCTGGAAGTACCCAAATATGCAAAATATATCAAATACATAGAGGCAAATAAGAGGAGGTTGGCCTATTTAGAGACTGTGGCACTCACTGAAGAATGTAGCTCAAGAATTCAAATCAAGCTACCTTAGAAATTGAAGGATCCAGGTAGTTTCACTATTTATATCTCGATTGGTAAGCACGTAGTCAGGAGAGCTTTGTGTGATCTTGAGGAGAGCATAAATTCGATGTCGCTATATATTTTCAGGCAGTTGGGGTTGGGTGAGCCGCACCCAACTACAGTGATTTTACAGTTGGTTGATCGCTCATTTGCTCACCCAGAAGGGATGATTGAAGATGTGTTAGTCCAAGTGGGTTCTTTTAATTCCCTTCTGATTTCATTATCTTGAACTATGAGCCTGATCAGGAAGTGCCATTTATTTTTGTGGTGCCCATTCTTAGCCACGGGCTGAGCTATTATTGATGCGTGTGAAGGCAAGATGACAATGAGAGTGGGTGATCGAGTGGAGGTATTCAATGTTTATAAAGCACTTAAATTTCCATCCCATTGGTGGTGGAAAGCGATGTGACTTCATTGGTGCCTTATATGAGCCCTACAAACCCCCTTGAACGAGTTTTGATAGGGGATGAAGAAGAAAGTGAAGATGAGATGATGGAAGAAAATTTTCAATTCCTTAACCTGTCTTGAAAGTATGTCCGTGCGCTTGGGAGATTTGAGAAGTTGGATAGACCTGTTACTCTGACCCCTCCTAAACTGTATGTTGAAGAAACTCGAAAACTAGAGCTCAAGCCTCTTCCAGCGTACCTGCGCTATGCTTACTTGGGGAGTTATGAAACTTTGCCAGTGGTTATTTCATCCATCTTAAACAATTTGCAAGAAGAAAAGCTTCTAAGAGTGGTTCATGAACACAAAAGAGTTATTGGGTGGACAATTGCTTATATTAAGGGGATCGGCCTTTCATTTTGCATGCACAAAATTTTTCTGGATGGACACTGTAACACCATGTACATTCGGACTAGATGTGGATATGTTAAATGGGTATTAATTTGATATTTTAGACATATGAAGTCCTAGCGGTATAAGTATGGGTGAAAATAGTTGTTACAGAATCAAGATGGGGAGTGAGGTGCATAATATTCGACAAAATCGACTAAGTTTATAAAAGGTCTGTATTCCAGCAGGATTTAATGAAAAGTTGTAAGGCATTTGGGAAAACTCAAAAGAAAAAAGTTGTAGCCCTTTTAAATATCTTTCCAAATATATATTGTGGAGCCCGAACGGATCTCTGTGAAAAATGTTATGTGCGTTTTATAGAACAGTGCGCAATATGCGCGCCCGGAGGGTCACATGCGCAGCCACGCACTAGAGGTAGTGCTACTGCCATTTTGCGCGTTCAGGTGCGCGGGGGACGCACTTGGGGAGTCAATTTAAATCCCTACTTTGTCCCCCACATCCCCAAAACACAATAACTTTCTCTAGGAAGGGAAGCTCTCAAAACCCTAACTTCTTAAAGGTCCGTCCACCATCCAAGGTAAATTCTAATGGTGATTCTAAGTTTATTTCAATTCCTCAACACCTTATTAACATGGGTAAACCCTCCAAATTATTAGATATTCGATTGGGGCATCATTGTTGAGAGAAGGAACCCTAGAACTTGAATTCAAGGAGATTGAACTTCAATAAGGTAATGTCTTCACCCTATAATTGATTCTAGCATTGGATTCATGATTATAGACTCTAGTCATGAGATATGAGTTGAAGGATTTGATAGAAAGCATGAACGGTTATAGGTTTGGGTTGTTGGTTGTTGATTATTGGTTAAGGGTGTTGTTTACCTTATGGGTGATGAAGAATGATGTTGATTATAACTATTTGAGACTTTAGAATTTCTCTAGGAGCAAGAGAATCAGTTATTGGGTGTAGAAACACCATTAATAAGGATTGTGAATCTTTATGCCACCAAATCTTTAATAAAATGCCTAAGTGATCAAAATATGACTATTGTTGCTAATTTGGAATCACTCTGACTATTATTGATATAGATTAAAGTTGAAAGGGTGGCACATGTTGTATTATGCTCAAGAGCAGGAACTTAAGGTATGTGAGGCTAACTCTCTATGTTTGGGAATTTTAATGATTCTCCCTAGACTATGTTTCCTTTACCACGTTACTAATTGCCTCAGAAATATAGTTAAGCCTAGTTCCTTGAATTGTTGCAGAACTTATATTCTCTAGCTTCGTAACTCGTTCATGACTTTCATTATGAGCGTTGTGAAATCAGTGCGTGATAAATATAGAATTGGGTTTAATGCCCATGAGTCTCAGTCTAGATTACTTAGCATGTCATAAACAGTTGAAGTTTCAGTTTTCATAATCAGTTCATGAATACATGTCTCAGTCTAGTTCTATTCAGCATTCGAGTATCATGTAACTCAATATGATTCGATATTTCAGTATCATGTATTGCAGTATGATTCTCAGTCCCTGATTTTAAATCCCTGAATGTTGAACGCCTGTATTTGGGCCTGAGACCGTAGTTTATATGCTTTATGCATATTTGGGCCCGAGGCCGTAGTTTATGCTTTATGCATGTTTGGACCTGAGGCCGTAGTTATGTATACGTATACTTGGTCTTGAGGCCGTAGCTTGTGAATATATATACTTGGGCCTGAAGACGTAGCTTGTGCACATATATATTGGGACCGAGGCTGTAGCTTGTGCACATATATATTGGGCCCGAGGCCGTAGCTTATTCAGATAAACAGGTTGTTCATCACTTAGAAGAGGGAGTATTCATATCCTTACTTCCTTTGTTCAGTTCATTTATCATTCCAGCTATCAATTATTAGTTATCATTATCATTTCAGTTATCAATTATCAATTATCAAATTGTCATTAGCTTAGTTTCAATTTTAGTATTTATAATTCTTTCTTTCAGTTTCTTTGCATACCAGTACAATTCATACTAGCTTATTGAAAGAAAGAATTAGTTTCTTTATAATTCTTTCTTTCTTACTAGCAATTTGGTGATCTCCAGTTGTTTGGGGGCATTATCATTACCTTACAGTCTTCAGTATTTTCAGACAGTCATTATTTCCAATGCTTCATAGATAGAGTAACAGTTAGACAGAGTCACGGGCATTTAAGGTTAAGCAATGTTGCTACATATATGTTTCAGACTTATATTAGTGTTTCCGCCTTTGATTTATATCATTTAGACTTTTAGTATATCAGCATGTATTAGTTTATCTTCCGCATTCAGTATGTTATGATATCACATGTTGATTCAGCCAGCCAGTTGGTTCGCTTGGTCACATGTAGTTAGACACCGAGTGTCGTGTTACGCCCGAGCCCAGGTTCGGGGCGTGACAAAGATTGGTATCATATCACTAGGTTCAAGAGTCCTAGGGAGTCTATGAAGCCGTGTTCAGTGGAGTTTCCTTTATATGTGTGTGGCAGCCACTCATAAACGATTAACTACCAAGACATCCAGGATTGTCTCATTTCCTTCTACTCTAGATCGTGCCATGAAGCTTAGAGAAATAGGTAACCTTCTCTTCCTATCGAATTCCCGACGTATCGAATACCCAAGCGACGGGCAAGAAAAATCCAACGTTCTAGAGAGGATGATTTCCCATTAGGGTATAATTATGGAGTACATGTTAGTAACAAATGAGACTTGAGAGGATGTTGGAAGTGGGATGCAATAGATAGTAGTACATATCATAGCATAACCTTACTAGAAAGTACGAAAGCAATTATTAAGTTTTATGGTCATCAATTTACCTCAGTTACCAGTTATACAGTCTTTCAGTTAGCAAGTTTATGGTTATTCAGTATGCTAGTTATCGGTTATTCAGTTACCAGATTTCTAATTTTTAGTGTATCAAAATTCTTGTGACTAGTGAGTATACAGAGATGCCTATGGGTGCTAAAAGAAAATGTAAGTAATAGTGATTATAGAAACATCTTCGCATATTTTAGGTCTGGATTAAGACCAAGACTCACCGGATGGCACAGGAAGTGATATATCAGAAGATGGCATACTTTGGAGGATAAGTTTGTGCATGGTAGTGTATTCATATGTGTTTTACCTCCTAGAACAACTTCATTTAATTCTTGGAAATGGAGCCACAAGTTGGATGATGATAGTTTAGATGTCAGACCCTAACATTGGTCCCTATAGTTTTGGACAGAAAGGAGCGTAAGGGCAAAATACCTAGGAGTTAGGAACAATTGTTATTATCAGAGTTTTATTCCGTACTACTCATGTATATGAATAAGAAGATATGATGTACGAAATGAGAACCAAGAGCACCCGATATTGAATTTCAAGGAATGATTTTAAATTGTTTAGTGTTATTCAAATCAGAACTAGAAAGTACTATGTTAGTGAATTTCTATAAGAAGTGGCTATTATTGTGAGATAAAAGATACGACAGTTCCTCTTCAAATGATGTGACTATGTGTTTAGGCCGGAGGTTTATAGTCTGAAGTGATTTTGAAGTGTATAGAAAGTTTGGGGGTTAGATATTCCAATTTCGTTTAAGATAGATGAACTTTCCCTAAGTGTGATCCATGTAGATAGTTCAAAAAAAGAAGAAGAAGAAGAAGAAGATAGTATACAACCTCACAATAGGGCCGAATGACGAGGGAAGTTAGGAATAAGCTTATGCTTCACTTTCGTTATTCAAAGCAGGAGAAGAAAATATGACCCTAGCAGGTGGTTAGTAAAAAGGATAGTAAGTAAGTTTTGAGTAGATACAACAAAGTAGCAATTTCAGTAGAGCTAGTAGGAGTACAATTTGATTTACTTAGTAAAGTAACACTAGTGAGTGGAAAACAGTTTGAAACATCGAACACATGTTAGAACCCAAAAAGTTTAAGTTAAACCCGAAGTACAGTGGAAGTGGGAAAAATATTAGCTAGCAGTGAGAGAGCCAACTATAGAAGAATAACCTTTAGGAATTATCGATATGTGGTTTCTCGAAGATTGACAGTGTGAGCAGAGTTAAATTATTAAGATTGTGTATGATAGTTGTGAATACATTAGCTTTCCGTTAAGTGAATAATTTAGTTTTTCCTAGTAAGAAGGATTGATCAGAAGCAAGTCGGAAGGTGAGTCTTAATTGACATAAAGTGCAAAGAATTACTGAAGATAAGATCCCAACAAAAGAGAAGGATCCGCAGGTACAAGACCTTAACCTTTGCTCTAAGGGGGAGATGTGAAAATCGTCAGTAGGTCTAGTTGGAGAGTTGAAACTCGCATAGTTAGCATGGGAAAAAAAGGAACTACAGAATCATGCCCGGGTATATATCACGAGGGTAGTGCCTTCACACGAGACTCTAATCTTCGGAGTATAGACTTAGCTCACAACAATTCTATAAGTGTTTTCAGGAAGTATCTTAAAAAGATAATCAAGTATGGGAATCATGATGGAGGTAGACAATAGATGTGAAAGAATTTCACCGCTTGGCAAGTCTGGGAGTTCGACTTTTGGACTTCGAAGATGGTGGCATTTTTTATCGTAATAGGACTTGTTCCTTCTTAGTAGCCGAAGTGAACGAGAAATGGTTTGATGACCCTTACTTGTTGCAGTAAAAAGAGGGATTCACAAGCATAAAATGATAGCTTTTGAATAAGGGGGAGATGATGGTACTTTGAGGTACCGAGATGGACTCTGTCTTCGAGACATAGGTAGACTTAGAGAGGAGGATCATATTAGAAGCCCATAATTCAAGGTATTCTACCCACCAAGGTCTCCCAAAGATGAAAAATGTTCTCAAGGAGATTTGTTGGTGGACCAACATGAAAAAGAAAGTCACATACTTTGTGGCCAAGTGTCCTAATTATCAGCAAGTGAAAGTCGACCAGCAGGAAGCCTAGTGTTTTACCACATAATACACATACTCTTGAGGGGAGATTGTAAGTATGGACTTTATAACAGGATTATCTCACTCATTTTAAAAATATGATACGATTGGGTGATTGTAGATCGACTTACCAAGTTGGCTCACCTTTTGACAATGAAGACTACAGATTCAGTAAAAAATTATGCCAAGTTGTATATCCAAGAAATCGTCAGAGTGCATGGTACCCCGTTGTCCATCATTTTATATCATGGTGCTCAGTTTACAATGAACTTTTAGAAGTCCTTTATGAAAGAACTAGGCACAAGTTTTCCATCCTCAGAAAGATGGGAAAGTAGAGCGCATTATTCAAACACTTGCGGATATCCTTGATTTTAAAGGTAATTTGGATGATCACATACCTCTCATTGAGTTTTCTTAAAATAACTCCTACCATTTCAATATGGCACCGTGCGAGACTCTGTATGGGAGAAGGTGTAGATCGCAAATTGGTTGGTTCAAAGTTGGTGAAGAGGGGTTGTTGGTACCAAAATTGGTCTATCAAACTATGGAGAAAGTTAAGTTGATTCAAGGGCGTTTGAAGACGGCTCAGAGCCGCCAAAAGTCCTATTCGAACGTGCAGCATACTGACCTAGAGTTTCAAGTTGATAATTGGGTGTTTTTGAAAGTTTTGCCTATGAAAGGCGTTATGAGATTTGGGGAAGAAGGGGAAGAATAGTCCCTGCTATATTGGGCCATATAGAATCTTGCGAAGGATCGGTCAATTAGCTTATGAGTTGGATTTTCCACCAGAATTTGTGGCTATACAACCACTTTTTTGTGTATCATGTTATAGCATTCAAGTTTCTAATACTTAGTTACTCATGTCAGTTCAGTACTAAGATACTCATGTAAATTCAATACTCAGATACTCATGTCAGTACAATACACAGCTACTCATTTCAATCCAATACTTAGACATTATCCATCTTATTACTCAAATTGCTCAAATATCCGTGCCAGTTCAATATTCATATATGTATGTTAGTTCAGTATTAACGTATCCATGGTAGACTGATATTCAGTCAATGTAGTAGTCATTCAGTTCAGTATCTCAACAGTTCAGTAGTCATGTATTCATTCAGTTTAGTAAGCAAGTGTTAATGAAAGTTCATGTATCCACCAGACCCATTTAAGGCCTGGAGTTAGCAGAAGTTACAATCAGGACAATCATTCGAGGACGAATGATCCCAATGGGGAGATAATGTAACACCCCATACATTCAAACTAGGTGTGGATATGTTAAATGTGTATAAATTTTATATTTTAGACATATGAAGTCCTAGCGGGATGAGTATGGGTGAAAATAGTTGTTTTAGAATCAAGATGGGGAGTGACGTGCATAAGATTTGACAAATCGATTAAGTTTACAAAAGATCCGTCTTCCAGCAGGATTTAGTAAAAATGTGTAAGGAATTTGGGAAAACTCAAACGATGAAAGTTGTATCCCTTTTAAATAGATTTCCAACTATATATTGTGGTGCCCGAGCGGATCTCTGTGCAAAAGGTTATGTGTGTTTTACATAACAGTCGGCAATATGCGCACCCAGGTGTGTGCCCGCGCACATGAGGCAGTGCTAATACCATTTTGTGCGGTCAGGTGCACGTCTAGGCCTTCAGGTGCGCGGGGGACGCACTTGGGGACTCAATTTAAAGCCCTACTTTGTCCCCCACATCCCAAAAACACAAAAACTTTCTTTAGGAAGGGGAGCTCTCAAAACCCTAACTCCTTAAAGGTCCCTCCACCATCCAAGGTAAATTCTAATAGTGATTCTAAGTTGATTTCAATTTCCCAACACCTTATTAACATGGGTAAACCCTCAAAATCATTAGATATTCGATTGGGGCATCATTGTTGAGAGAAGGAACCCTAGAACTTGAATTCAAGGAGATTGAACTTCAATAAGGTAATGTCTTCACCCTATAATTGATTCTAGCATTGGATTCATGATTATAGACTCTAGTCATGAGATATGAGTTGAAGGATTTGATAGAAAGCATGAACGGTTATAGGTTTGGGTTGTTGGTTGTTGATTATTGGTTAAGGGTGTTGTTTACCTTATGGGTGATGAAGAATGATGTTGATTATAACTATTTGAGACTTTAGAATTTATGATATGATAATTATGATATGCCTGGTACAGGTTCAATATGATAATTATGATATGTCTGAAAAATTTGGTAAGAAACGGAGGTCGTTTGACGTGATTCGGACCCGTAGTTGTGAAATTTGATATTTTGGAAGCTTTGGAATTTTTCTTTGATTTTAAGGCTAAATTCGTTGTTTGAAATGTTATTTTGGCGATTTTATCACATGAGTAAGTCAGTGGGATGTTTTTGAGGTTGTGTGCATGTTCGGTTGGGAGCCCCGAGGGCTCGGGTGAGTTTCGGATAGGCGTCGGGGTGGAATGAACTTAGAAAATCTGGTGTTTTTGTTGTTTGCTGGTGTCTGAGTTTTTATACTATGCGAACGCGTGGTAACCCACGCGAACGCACAACACAAATTGGGAGGGGGGCAGGTTTGCACTATGCGAACACATAGAACTAGGTGCGAATACGGAGCCTTAGAAATTTACTCTATGCGAACGCACCCGGACAGCTGTGATCGCATAGAGTAGTAAGGGGACTGGGGGTTGGGTAGCATTACACTGTGCGAACACATCCCTTGTGATGCGAACGCAATGGGTAGGGGAGGGACAGCCTATGCAAACACACTGCTCTGGTCGCGAACGCATAGGCTATTTTGCCCAATCTTTTAAAAACAGAACTAATGCGGGATTGTTTCAAAATTCCATAACTTCTTCACCTAAACTAGAACTTGGGCGATGTTTGAATAGGGATTTCACCACAAAACCATAGGTATGTGTTATTAAACTTGTTTTCTTCTATTTCCATTAACACCCATTAGATTTCTAGGCCTAAATTATGTTCGTAAGGGTAGAAAATTAGGGATTTGGGTAAAGTTAGGGCTTTTTTATTAATTGGAATTTAGACCTCATTTTGGGGTCGGATTCTGGAACTAATTACATATACGGGCTCGTGAGTGAATGGGTTATCGGGTTTGGTCCGAACCTCGTGTTTTGACCAAGCGAGCCCGGGGTCGATTTTTGACTTTTTGTGAAGAATGTTAGAAAACCTTTAATTAAGCATTGGCATGGAATTATTTAGCATTTATTGATGTTATTAAGTCAATTATGTCTAGATACAAGTGAATTGGACTCCAATTCAAAAGGGAAAGCGGTAATCGAGGCTTTAGTTGGTCGTGGAATTTGAGGTAAGTATTTGGCCTAACCTTAACTTGAGGGAATAGGTGTTGTGTCCTATTTGCTATGTGATAATATCATGTTCCACGTATAGGTGAGGTGACGAGTACCTATACGTTGGTGTAAAGCATGTCGTGGGTCGGATATTATGAATTATGTGGTTTTTAATGATTATTACTTTATGTGTTGAGCATTGGTTTCAGTTGAGAAATTCTATGTGAAGATATGTACTTGACTGAGATTGGTTATAGTTGTGTCCCTTGCCGGGATGGTGATAATTCTACTGTTGTTCCCTTGCCGGGATGTTATGATTTATTATTGTGGTTTATATTGTTGATTTTCCTTGCCGGACTTCTATTATTGATATTGTTTGGGTGAGGAAGAGTGTAAAGCACGAAGGGTGATGCTGTGTATTGATTATTGTGAGGATGAGAGTGTAAAAACACGAAGGGTGATGTCGTGCACTATTTTCTCTGTGATGTTATTTCCTGTTGTTCAAGTTGATATTGAAATTGTTGTCTTATTTCGTTATTTCCATTATTTGATACTTCTTTCCCCCAGCATGTTCCCCTTCTCCTTGTACTTAGTTATTTACTTCTTGTTATTATTATTTCCTCCGAAGATTATTATATTGCTCATGTTATTTTGGTTGTCGTGTCCTAGTCTTGTCACTACTTCGCCAAGGTTAGGCTCGACACTTACTTAGTACATGGGGTCGGTTGTACTGATGCTACACTTTGCATATCTTTGTTGTGCAGATCCCGGTACAGGACCCTACGGACCTTAGAGCGAGGAGGCTGCCTTAAGTCCACGTGGAGACATCGAGGTAGTCCTGTTGGCGTCCGCAGGCCTTGGTGTACCCTCTTATTTCTTTTGTATTCTGTTCTAGTTATTTCAGAAACAGATGTACTTATTTCATTCAGACCTTTACATGTATTATTCATAGATAGTTCGTGAGTTTGTGACTCCAAAGTTATGGGATTGGTATTGTGAAATCTCGTACAGGCATTAAATGGAGTTAATGTACCATGCTTCATTTTGTACTTTCATTTATGTTAGAATTGAATATCACCTGTTATTGAATAATAATAAAGGAATAAGATAAATTAAACATTCACGTTGGCTTGCCTAGCGGGTTCAACGTTAGGCGTCATCACGATCCCGACGGTGGGAAATTCGGGTCGTGACAAGTTGGTATCAGAGAACTAGGTTGCTTAGGTCTCACAATTCACGGACAAGCTTGGTAGAGTCTGAGGGATCGGTACATAGACGTATGTACTTATCCCCTAGAGGCTGCAGAGTTTAGGAATAACTTCACATCTATTCTTCTCTGTCGTGCAATTTGAATTCTAAATGCTAACTGAATTTCTACTCTATTATCTCTCAGATAGCGAGAACACGTGCTTCTTCATCTACTGATCAGCAGCTCGAGTCTCCAGTTACAGCTCCTACGAGGGGCCGAGGCCGTGCTAGAGGCTGAGGCAGGGGCAGAGCTCAGCCTAGAGCAGCAGCCCCAATGGCGGAGCCTCAGGTAGAGTTTGCTGATGAGGTTCCTGCCTAGAAAGTCCCGGCTGGACCAGCTCAGCTTCCCGAGGGGTTCTTCGCCACCCCGGTACTCCAGGATGCTCTGGTCCGTTTAGTGGGCCTTATGGAGAGCGTTGCCCAGGCAGGCCTACTTCCTGCAGCACTAGCCGTCTCTCAGGCTGGCGGAGGAGCCCAGACTCCCGCCATCCACACACCAGAGCAGTTAACTTCTCAGTTCCAGACTTCAGCGCCTCAGACAGCTGGGGTAGTCTAGCCAGGTATTGTGGCCCAGGCAGGTGATGGAGCAGCTATGATTGCTGATGCTTTATGGAGATTGGACCGGTTCACCAAGTTGTTTCCTACTAATTTTAGCGGTGCACCTTCAGAGGATCCCTAAGATTACTTAGACAGTTGTCATGAGGTTCTTCGGAACATGGGGATAGTTGAGACCAATGGGGTCGATTTTGCTACCTTCCGCCTTTCACGTCCCGCCAAGACTTGGTGGAGGGATTATTGCTTGACCAGACCAGCTGGATCACCACCTTTGTCTTGGGATAAGTTCTTCGATCTTTTCCTGGAGAAGTTTCTTACTGTTACCTAGAGAGAGGATTTCCGGAGGCAGTTTGAGCGTCTCTAGTAGGGTTCTCTGACAATCACACAGTATGAGACCAGGTTCATCACTTTGGCCTGACATGCTATCATAATACTTCCCACCGACCGAGATAGGGTGAGGAGGTTTATTGAGGGGCTAGCTCAGCCGATTAGACTGCAGATGGCCAAAGAGACAGGTAATGACATTTCTTTTCAAGATGCGGCCAATGTGGCCCGGCGAGTCGAGATGGTTTTATCGCAGGGCAGTGGTCAGGGGTCTGACAAGAGGCCTCGTCATTTTGGAAGGTTCAGTGGTGCCTCATCTGGAGGTAGGGATTCTTTTGGTAGAGGCCATCCTCCTAGACCATTCCAGTCAGCACTTTAGGTTTCTCGCAGTGCTCCAAGCAATCGTGGCTCCCACATGCATATTCTGATCAGTTGGCCTATAGTGCACCACCATCTCCTATCAGTGCACCGCCGCTCCAGAGTTTTCAGAGTGGTCACTCAGGTCGACAGGGACAGGTTCATGGCCAGCAGTCTCAGCAACCGAGATCTTGTTATACATGTGGTGACCCGAGGCACATTGCTAGATTTTGCCCCCGAGCCTTGAGTGGTTCTCAGCACCAGGGTTCCCGTGCTATGATTCTCGCACCAGGTGCTCCACCACCCCCTCAGCCAGCTAGGGGTGGAGGATGAGGTGCTAGAGGTGTAGGTCAGGCAGTTAGAGGTGGAGTCCAGGCTACTAGAGGTAGACGTCAGCTAGTAGTAGGCCGTCCCAGGGATGTTCAGATTGGTGGGGCTCAGCCCCGATGTTATGCTATTCCATCCAGACATGAAGCTAAGGCCTCCGATGCAATCATCACAGGTATGGTTTCAGTTTGCAACAGGGATGCTTCGGTTTTGTTTGATCCGGGGTCCACATTTTCCTATGTGTCATCATATTTTGCTCCTTGTTTGATTATTCCTCGTGATTCTCTGAGTACTCCTGTATATGTGTCTACACCGGTGGGTGATTTTATTGTGGTAGATCGTGTCTACCGTTCGTGTGTAGTGGTTATTGGTGGTCTTGAGATCATTTTAAATCTTCTACTCCTTGATATGGTGGATTTCAATGTCATTTTGGGGATGGATTAGTTGTCGCCCTATCATGCTATTCTGGACTGTCATGCCAATACCGTGACCTTAGCATTTCCATAAGTACCTCGATTGGAGTGGAGGGGGACTCCTGGTCATTCATCCAGCAAGGTTATCTCATATGTGAAGGCTCGGCGCATGGCCGAGAAGGGGTGTTAAGCCTATTTGGCTTATGTTCGTGATTTTAGTGCCGAGGTTCCTTCTATGGAGTTTGTGCCCATTGTCTGTGAGTTTCCAGAGGTGTTTCTTGCAGACCTGTCAGGTATGCCACCCGACAGGGATATTGACTTTTGCATTGAGTTTGCTCCAGGCACCCAACCCATTTCTATTCTGCCATATCGTATGGCCCCACCAGAGTTGAAAGAGTTGAAATAACAGCTGCAAAATTTGCTTGATACAGGCTTTATTAGGCCTAGTGTCACGCCTTGGGGTGTGCCGATGTTGTTAGTTAAGAAGAAGGACGAGTCGATGAGGATGTGCATTGATTACCGGCAATTGAACAAGGTTATTATTAAGAACAAGTATCCATTGTCGAGGATTGATGACTTGTTTGATCAGCTCCAGGGTGCCAAGGTATTTTCAAAGATTGATTTGCGATCCGGCTACCATCAGTTGAGGATTAGTGTCTGATGTCCCTAAGACAACCTTTCGCACTCGGTACGAGCATAATGAGTTCTTAGTGATGTCATTCGCATTGACAAATGCCCCAGCTGATTTTATGGATTTGATGAGCCGAGTGTTCAGGACTTATTTGGATTCATTCGTGATTGTATTCATTGATGATATTCTGATTTACTCCCGCAGCCGAGAGGAGCACGAGCAACACCTTCGAGTCATTCTCCAGACTCTGAAGGACAGTCAGTTGTATGCTAAGTTTTCGAAGTGTGAGTTCTGGTTGAGTTCAGTTGCATTTCTGGGCCATGTTGTATCAGTCGAGGGTATTCAGGTGGATCCCAAGATGATTTCAGCAGTCAAGGATTGTCCTAGACCCACATCAGCTACAGAGATTCGGAGTTTCTTGGGCTTAGCAGGTTACTATCATCGGTTTGTGAAGGGCTTTTCATCTATTGCAGACTCGATGACCAGGTTGACTCAGAAGGGTGCCTAGTTCAGGTGGTCAGATGAGTGTGAGGCGAGCTTTCAGAAGCTCAAGACAGCCTTGACCACGGCACCGATATTGGTTTTGCCTTCAGGTTCAGGGCCATATACTGTATATTGTGATGCTTCTCGGGTTGGGCTTGGTGCAGTGTTGATGCATGATGGCAAGGTTATAGCATATGCTTCACGTCAGTTAAAAGTCCATGAGAAGAATTATCCAGTTTATGATTTGGAGTTAGTAGCTATTGTCCACGCGCTGAGATTTGGTGGCATTATTTATATGGCGTGCCTTGTGAGGTATTGACTGATCACAAGAGTTTGCAATATCTGTTCAAGCAGAAAGAGTTGAATTTGAGGCATAGGAGATGGTTGGAGCTATTGAAAGACTATGACATCACCATCTTATATCATCCGGGGAAGGCCAATGTGGTGGCCGATGCTCTGAGTAGGAAGTCAGCCAGTATGGGTAGTCTTGCTTACATTCCGGTCGGGGAGAGACCGCTTGCTTTGGATGTTCAGGATTTAGCCAATCGCTTCATGAGATTGGATGTTTCTGAGACCTGTAGTGTTCTAGCTTATACAGTTGCTCGTTCCTCATTATTTGATCGTATTCGAGATCGGCAGTATGATGATCCTCATTTGTGTGTCCATAGGGATACGGTGCGGCACGGTGGTGCCAAGAAGGTTTCAGTTGGTAATGATGGGATTTTGCGGATGCAGGGCCGCATTTGTGTGCCTAATGTTGATGGACTGCGTGAGTTGATATTAGAAGAGGCCCATAGTTCCCGGTATTCCATTCATCCGGGCGCCGCAAAGATGTACCAGGATTTGCGGCATCATTATTGGTGGAGGAGGATGAAGAAGGATATCGTGGCATATGTAGCTCGGTGCTTGAATTGCCAGCAGGTTAAGTAAGAGCATCAGAGACCCGGTGGATTGATGCAGCAGATTGAGATTCCTGAGTGGAAGTGGGAGCGTATCACCATGGATTTCGTAGTTGGACTCCCACGGACTAAAAGGAAGTTCGATGCGGTATGGTTCATTGTGGATAGGCTTACCAAGTCAGCACATTTCATTCCTGTGGTAGTTTCATATTCTTCGGAGAGATTAGAAGAGATCTACATTAGGTAGATTGTTCGCCTTCATGGCGTGACCGTGTCCATTATTTCGGATCGAGGTCCGCAGTTTACCTAGAAATGCAAAAGGGAAATTCAGCGTGAGTTGGGCACGAGGGTTGAGTTGAGCACAAAGTTTCATCCTCGGACGGACGGGCAGTCCGAGTGTACTATTCAGATTTTGGAGGATATGTTGCGAGCCTGTGTCATTAACTTTGGAGGCTCTTGGGATCAGTTCTTGCCTTTAGCTGATTTTGCCTACAACAACAACTATCAGTCGAGCATTCAGATGGCTCCCTATGAGGCGTTATATGGTAGGCGGTGTCGGTCGCCGGTTGGGTGGTTTGAGCCGGGAGAGGCTCGATTGTTGGGTACGGAGTTAGTGCAGGATGCCTTGGACAAGGTCAAGATCATTCAAGATAGACTTCGTACAGCTCAGTCCAGGCAGAAGAGTTATGTTGACTGCAGAGCTCGTGATTTAGCATTCATGGTCGGAGAGTGGGTATTGTTTCGGGTGTCGCCCATGAAGGGCGTGATGAGATTTGGGAAGAAGGGCAAGCTAAGCCCTAGGTTCATTGGCCCGTTTGAGATTCTTGACAGAGTGGGAGAGGTGGCTTACAGACTTGTATTTCCACCGAACTTATTAGTCGTGCATCCAGTGTTTCATGTATCTATGCTTCAGAAGTATCACGGCGATCCATACCATGTGTTAGACTTTAGCAGTGTCCAGTTGGACAAGGATTTGACCTAAAGAGGAGGAGCCGGTAGCCATATTAGACCGGCAGATTCGTCAGTTGAGATCGAAGATTTATCCTTCGGTTCGTGTTCAGTGGAGAGGTCAGCCTGCCGAGGCAGCTACCTGGGAGTCCGAGTCCGATATGCGGAGCCGTTATCCCCATCTATTCCCCGATTCAGATACTTTTCTATGTCTGTTCGAGGACGAACGTTTGTTTTAGAGGTGGAGAATGTGATGACCCAAAAGGTCATCCCTTGTTTTACATGTCAAAATGGTGTTATGAGGCCTTGAAAGCCTCCTTTTATCTCACCTCGTTTTGCGTGCGCATCCCAGGCGTATAGCCGGGAAGCTTTTATATGAAAAACTGAGAAAATGCTATTTTTCGCCTTAAAATTTTGATTTAAGTTGACTTCGGTCAAAAGTTTGGGAGAACGGACCCGGACCCGTGATTTGACGGTCCTGGAGGGTCCGTAGGAAAATATGGGACTTGGGTGTATGGCCAGAATCTAATTCTGAGGTCCCAAGCCCAAGAAAGAAATTTTTGAAAGAAATTATTTTATGAAAATATAAGAGATTTTAGAAATTTGATTATATTTGAAATTTATGGTATCGGGACCGTATTTTGGTTCCAGAACCCGGTACAAGTTCAATATGATAATTGTGATATGTCTGAAAAATTTGGTAAGAAACGGAAGTCGTTTGACGTGATTCAGACCCGTAGTTGTGAAATTTGATACTTTCGAAGCTTTGGAATTTTTCTTTGATTTTAAGGCTAAATTCGTTGTTTAAAATTTTATTTTGGCGATTTTATCGCACGAGTAAGTCCGTAAGATATTTTTTAGGCTGTGTGCATGTTTGGTTGGGATCCCCGAGGTCTCGGGTGAGTTTCAGATAGGCGTCGGGGTGGTTCGAACTTAGAAAATCAGGTGTTTTTGTTGTTTGCTGGTGTGTGGATTTTTATACTATGCGAACGTGTGGTAACGCACGGGAACGCACAACACAAATTGGGAGGGGGGCAGGTTTGCACTATGTGAACACATAGAACCAGGAGCCTTAGAAATTTACTCTACGCGAACGCACCCGGACAGCCGCGATCGCATAGAGTGGTAAGGCGGCTGGGGGCTGGGCAGCATTACACTGTGTGAACGCATCCCTTGTGATGCGAACGCAATGGGTAGGGGAGGGGCATCCTATGCGAACGCACTGCTCTGGTCGTGAACGCATAGGCTATTTTGCCCAGTCATTTAAAAACAGAACTAATACGGGATTGTTTCAAAATTCCATAACTTCTTCACCTAAACTCGAACTTGGGCGATTTTTGAAGGGGGATTTCACCACAAAACCATAGATATGTGTTCTTAAACTCGTTTTCTTCAATTTCCATTAACACTCATTAGATTTCTAGGCCAAAATTATGTTCTTAAGGGTAAAAAATTAGGGATTTAGGTAGAGGTAGGGCTTTTTGAATAATTGGAATTTAGACCTCGTTTTGGGGTCCGATTCCAGAACTAATTACATATTCGGGATCGTGGGTGAATGGGTGATCGGATTTTGGTCCGAACCTCGTGTTTTGACCAAGCGGGCCCGGGGTCAAGTTTTGACTTTTTGGGAAGAATGCTAGAAAACCTATAATTAAGCATTGGCATGGAATTATTTAGCGTTTATTGATGTTATTAAGTCAATTATGTCTAGATAAAAGTGAATTGGAGTCAAATTCAAAAGGGAAAGTGGTAATCGCGGCTTGAGTTGGTCGTGGAATTTGAGGTAAGTGTTTGGCCTAATCTTAGCTTGAGGGAATAGGTGGTGTGTCCTACTTGCTATGTGATAATATCATGTTCCACGTATAGGTGAGGTGACGAGTACCTACATATTGGTGTCAAGCATGCGTGAGTCGGATATTATGAATTATGTGGTTTTTAATGATTATTACTTTATTATTGCTTGAATTTCATTTTGTGGTAATTCATATTGGTGAAAATTCTTGGTATTGAATAGTATTGAGTATTGGTTTCAGTTGAGAAATTCTATATGAAGATATATACTTGAGTGAGATTGGTTATAGTTGTGTCCCTTGCCGGGATGGTGATAATTCTACGGTTGTTCCCTTGCCGGAATGTTATGATTTATTATTGTGGTTTATTTTGTTGATTTTCCTTGCCGTACTTCTGTTATTGATATTGTTTGGGTGAGGAAGAGTGTAAAGCATGAAGGGTGATGTCATGTATTGATTATTGTGAGGATGAGAGTGTAAAAGCACGAAGGGTAATGCCGTGCCATATTATGGTATTAAAACCACGAAGGGTGATGTCGTGCCATTTCTATTGATTTATTGTGAGGATGAGAGTAAAAACACAAAGAGTGATGCCGTGCATTTGCATTTTCTATTTGGTGAGGATGGGAGTAAAAGCACGAAGGGTGATGTCGTGCACTGTTTTCTCTGTGATGTTATTTCCTGTTGTTTGTCTTATTTCGTTATTTACATTATTTGATACTTCTTTCCCCCAGCATGTTCCCCTTCTCCTTGTACTTAGTTGTTTACTTCTTGTTATTATTATTTCCTCCGAAGATTTTTATATTGCACAGATTGTTTTGGTTGTCGTGTCCTAGCCTCGTCACTACTTCGCCGAGGTTAGGCTCGACACTTAATCAGTACATGGGGTTGGTTGTACTGATGCTACACTCTGCATATCTTTGTTGTGCAGATCTCGGTACAGGACCCTATGGACCTTAGAGCGAGGAGGCTGCCTTCAGTCCACGTGGAGACATCGAGGTAGTCATGTTGGCGTCCGCATGCCTTGGTGTCCCCTCCTATTTCCTTTGTATTTTGTTCTAGTTATTTCAGAAGCAGATGTACTTATTTCATTCATACCTTTACATGTATTATTCATAGATAGTTCGTGAGTTTGTGACTCCAAAATTTTGGGATTGGTATTGTGAAATCTCGTACAGGCATTAAATGGAGTTAATGTACCTTGATTCATTTTGTACTTTCATTTATGTTAGAGTTGAATATCACCTGTTATTGAATAATAATAAAGGAATAAGATAAATTAAACATTCACGTTGGCTTGCCTAGCGGGTTCAACGTTAGGCGCTATAACGGTCCCGACGGTGAGAAATTCGAGTCGTGACAATTATTGCTCTCTTGATGGTTATTCGGGGTATAACTAGATTTTCATATAACCAGAGGATCAAGAGACAAGGACTTTCACGTGCCCTTATGGTACTTTTTCTTTCAAGCGAATGTCATTTGGTCTTTGTAATGCACTGTCCACCTTCCAAAGGTGCATGATGGCCATTTTCACTAATATGGTGGAAAAATTTGTAGAAGTCTTCATAGATGACTTTTGATCGACTTATGATGATTGTTTGAAGAATCTAGGCAAGGTGTTGGCACATTGTGAAGAAACAAATTTGGTGCTAAATTGGGATAAGTGTTATTTTATGGTGCAAGAAGGCATCGTGTTGGGTCATAGACTATCGAAGGGCGGCATTGAAGTTGATAAGGCGAAGGTGGAGGCGGTTGCAAAATTACCTCCACCCATCTCAGTGAAGGGTGTCTAGAGTTTCTTGGAACACGCAGGTTTCTATAGACGATTTATTAAATATTTTTCTAAAATTGATACTCCATTGTTCAAGTTGCTTGAAAAGGATGTGACTTTCAAATTTGATGAGACATGCATGAAGGAATTCGAGGAGCTCAAAGAGAAGTTGGTGTTTGCCCCCATTATTGTGGCATCGGATTGGCCCTTGCCTTTTGAACACATGTGCGATGCAAATGACCATGCTATTACGGCAGTGCTAGACTGGAGGAAGGACAAGATGTTTTACTCCATATATTATGAGGGTACGACCCTTGATGATGTACAACTGAATTACACCACCACTAAGAAGGAGTTATATGCAGTTGTATGTGAAATTTCGGGCTTCCATGGTGGGAATAAAAGTTATAGTCCACACCGATCATGCAACAGTCAGGTATCTATTCACGAAAAAAGAATCCAAGTCTAGATTGATGCGTTGGGTTTTGTTGTTGCGGGGAATTTGATGTAGAAATACGAGATCGAAAGGGCACGGAAAACCAAGTGGCTGACCACCTGTCACGACTGGAAAATCATGAGCACGTGGAGGAAGGTGGACAAATTAAGGAGACATTTCCAGATGAACAACTTTTTACCATTACCCATGACCCTACCCCATGTTACGCGGACTATGTGAATTATATTGTGAGTGGGTACTTCCTCCTGAAATTCAATCTAAGTCTAGGAAGAGGTTTTTGCATGATGTGAATTTTTACTACTGGGATGAGCCATTCTTGTACATAGTGTGATGATCAGTTGATAAGGAGGTGCATTCCTAAAAGAAGGTGGAATTAGTGTTGTATGAATGCCATGTCTCACCTTACGGGGGCCATCATGGAGGTGATAAGACAACCGAAAAGGTGTTTCAATCGGGGTTCTATTGGACAACATTGTTCAAGGATGCCCATGTATTTGTTAAGAAGTATGAACAATGTCAAAGAACAGGAACAATCACGAGGAGGCATGAGATACCTTTAAATAATATCTTGGAGGTAGAGATTTTTTATGTGTGGGGCATAGACTTCACGGGACCATTACCATTGTCTAGAGGAAACAAATATATTTTGCTAGCGGTGGACTACGTGTCAAAATGGGTAGAGGCGGTCACATTTCCAACCAATGATGCTAAGGTGGTAGCCACTTTTGTGAAGAAGAACATATTCTCGAGGTTTGGGACACCATGTGACTTGATTAGTGATGAAGGAACACATTTCTGCAATCGGTTTTTGAATAACCTTCTAGCCAAATATGGGGTCCGCCATAGAGTTGCCACGGCATATCATCTGGAAATAAGTGGACAAGTTGAAGTGTCCAACAGAGAAATAAAGCAGATACAAAAGAAGACGGTGAGTGTGAATGGGAAAGATTGGGTTGCAAAGCTAGATAATGCCTTGTGGGCATATAGAACCGCATACAAAACACCAATTAGGGGGTCTCCGTACAAGCTTGTTTATGGGAAGGCATGTCACCTGTCGGTTGAACTTGAACATATGTCATATTGCGCGGTCAAGAAGTTGAATATGGATTTGGAAGTCGCAGTCGAGAAGAGGCTCCTACAGTTAAATGAGTTAGAAGAATTCAGGATGCACTCCTATGAAAATGCTAAGATGTACAAGGAGAAAACCAAAAGATGGCATGACAGACATATCAAGTCGCGTCACTTTGAACCAGGCCAAAAGGTACTATTGTTCAATTTTAGGCTTAAGTTATTTCCTGGGAAGTCAAAATCCAGGTGGTCAGGTCCATTTGAGATGGTGAGAGTCACTCCTTATGGTGCAATTGAGCTGCGAGCGTTAAACGGTGAAAGATAATTTTTGATGAATGGGCAAAGAGTCAAGCACTATTGGGGAGGTGTCATTGATTTTCATAAGTCCAAAGTAATACTCACTGATGAGTAAGCGAAGCCCTGCGTCGTGTCGACACGTTAAATCAAGCGCTTGTTAAGATGTAACCCAATGTTTATTACTTTCATAGTTTAGTATTTTTCTTTTTAGTTAGAGTATATTAGAGTTTTTCTTGTTTTCTTTGTGGTCATAGAAATCATAGGTAGGAATGATGTGGGATGTGTATAATAGATGTACTAAGTGATCAGGGGATCAGGGATTTCATTCAGGAAAAAAAAAGGAAAATTTCGTAAAACCAGTGCCCAGGCCAGCACCCAGCGCTATCAGTGGCGCACAAAACAGAAACACATCTTCTCCCAGTGCAAGGGATAACGCGACGTGCTGGGATTGGGGGGGGGGGGGGGGGAAAATTTTTTTTTTTTTTTTTT
>ML256533.1:64517-91133 GCA_005239495.1 Nicotiana undulata | reverse complement strand
ATTTTTCCCCAGGGCAAGGGAAAAAGAAGAGTGTGGGGTTTGGGGGGGGGGGGGGAGGTAAATCTTTTTATTTATTTTTAATTATTTTCATTTATTATAATCTATTACCCATAGAACCCGACCCAATTACCCATTTTCACTCATCTTTTAACCCATCTCCTATGACCCATACCCATTTCTAAACCAAATAAAAAAAGAATAACACTAACTCTAACCCCCCCCCCCTCCTAATCTTTTCTTTCTCCCCCACTCGTTTCTCACTCTCTATCTCTCTCTCTATCTCTCTCTCTCTCTCTCTCTCTCTCTCTTAATTTTCTGGTGTTCTCTCTTGCCTCCATCTCCAACTCTCAGGTACGTGATTTCTTTAACTCTATTTTCTTTTATTTGTTGCTTCTCGGAGTTGCAAACACCCATCCCAAACGACCCTCACCCCCAAACCCTCATAGTTGTCTTTTAGAACTTAGGTTTTTATTGTGGCTGGTCTCTATGTGCAAAAAATAGTTGTTAAAATTGGTTGTGAATTTGTTGTGCACAGTAGTAAACTACAATTCCCTCTACTTCGTTCAAAACTTGGGAGAGTAACCATGTTCCACCATTGTTTAATTGAGTTGCACATACTTAATGCCCACCACGTGTTCGATAAAATATTTGAATGAATATTTTGTTCACCGATGAAGTCTGAGTAGCCAAGTGTATTTATATGTAATGTTGGGATAGGTGTGGGGTGTTTGGGGGTGGGTTTACATAACCCGAAGCTTGTTCGCAATGTTCACCATGCCATAACCACACTACCCACACCTTGTATCATGTATTATGTATGTTGAACCTTTTTTTAGAATTAGTTAGTGTAGTGTATTATTGTAGTGATTGGGGATCATGTGTTGCTTGCTTGCACTAAGGCTAAGTAACTTTTCCATGGTCGACTACTTGTTTTGTGTGGAATAGTAATTAAATTATAATTGTGTGGCATATGTAAGCCTTGAGTACCCATTACCTTGTGGTGCAACACTTGTGCACTTGTGAACAACTATTTTGAGTATATTGCATAGAGACTTTTGTCCTAAGTGTCGTATCATCTTTGACTTTCACGTTAACCTTAGGCGGATTTCTTGACTCATTCTCACATTCAAGTTAATTGTGTTGTAGGTTGCAATGGCTCGTGACGGTGCTAAAAAAGTAAAAGGAGTGGGGAAGTCTTCTACTACTGCTCCCCCTCCTAAAAAGCGCAAGCAAGGTGAGGGGTCATCTCGGCAAGCAAAAGAGAAGCAAGTTGTTGACGGATCAAGGAGGGGGAATCTTCGGGACCACGACCCCAATTGGATTTGGTTCGTGAAGATGTTGTCCAGTGGTGTCACAACTGTGAGCCATGTGGGGGGATCTATCTGAAATAGGGATCAATGTGACCACTTTGGAGAGGAATTTCCCCGATATACTAGCCCGATTGAAAAGTATGAAGATGGACAAGTTCATTGAGTGTCAGGGACATGCGAACTTGAGCATGGTAAGGGAGCTATATACAAATTAGAACGAGCACATGTTCATGTCGTGGGTCAGAGGGAAATAAGTGCCAATGGATAGGGATTCATTATGCAAGTTCTTAGGGGCTGATTGCCCAAACCCGATGAGGTTGCAAAAATTGGTAAAGTGCTCAAGCTACACTGCTATTCATCAAACTCTATACGGCGTGGATTCTAATGCTAAGTGGATGAGGACAAAGGGTGATACCCATAGTGAGATGCTCCAATTTGACTTCAACAGGACTACCAAGGTGTGGCAAAACTTTGTGCAGGCTAGACTGATGCCAGTAGAGCACAACAGCGGGTGCACTCGAGCCAGTATGTGTTTGATCTTTTTTTCTGATCACTGGGTGACCCGCCAATGTGGGTGAGATTATGTTGGGGGATATGGCTTGCACACGGTTTAAGCGGAAGATAAAAAAGGTTATTCTTTGGTAACATGCTGACGTTGTACATGCTCTCTCGTGAGGTGCCCGAGTACCCAGGTTATGATGATGTGGTAGAGACTCTGAAGGGAATAATGGACATTACTTCTTTGTTGCAGTCTACTTCTAAGCTGAGCTCGGCTGCTTGGAATGAGCGGGAGAAAAATTTCAACAGATATTTGTATGGTTCCCTGAACTTGATGATAAGCAAGATGGGCGTGACCAATGGGTAGCGTATGCAGCTACGCAATGATTTGTCTAGTGCTTCAAAGGGAATGTTAAATATTGTGTGTGGCATTCCCATTTAGCCATCGGAGGATGAAAACACCAACGAGGGCTTTGATGATGAGGATGATCAAGATGCTGATGTTACGGGACCAATGGCTTTGGTATCCCTTGGAGAATATAATGATGATCATGGATCTTCGGCTGGTGGGAATTTTGAGGATGAAGGCTCCGAGTATGACCCTAATGGGTCCGAGTAGCAGGGAGTTCTTCTCTCCACCTTACTTTTGTTTTGACTTCGTATATTCATCTGGGGCTATGTATAACATAAGTGTGGGATAGGGGAACCATATTCTGAAGTGTAATTATATAAAACTATTTTTATTAGTTTTTTTCTTTTAGAACTCTGTAGTAGACATAGTCTAGTTAGTTAGTTGTAGTATAGTTGAAAAAAATGAATATAGAGAAAAATCAGAAAGAGCTAGGATTATTCCTAACGATGAATCTCTTGGACGGATTTCTTGAGGGATTAAGGTACGATTAAAAACACCAAAAAGATTTTCTTTTGTTTTTGTTTTTAGTATTGTTAGGTAGTATCCCTTGGTTTTTATTTGGGCGTCAGTTCTTTTCCAAAGGTGTAACTTGAACCGGATATTTTATTTTTATCTTTTTAGGAGTAGGAGTAGGATAGGAAAATAACTGAGTTGCTCTAAGATACATGTTGACATGTTTGGTGCTGGCACATTAGGCTATGGCATGCGCTTTGTCTCTCTATTATATTTAATTTGATTTGTGATGCCTTAGTAAATGGCATACTCATGTGACGCATGTTCTCAGTTGTTTGACTTGTATGTCACCTGGTGCATTATTGCTTAAAATTTTCTCAACTATATGTGCTTGAATGAATTGAGAGTTGAACAGAACCATCTTGATTAAGTCATGTGAAATGTGTGTGAGAGGAGTTTTGTTATTCTGTGCTATCCGGTGTAGTCTAAACCTTGCCCCGTGTGTTAATCGAAGCGAAGTCATTAAGTTGTGCTAGTTTAGGAGATGACATAGGCATTTCCTTGCTTTATCATAGATGTGCTTGTACCTTACAAATAAAAAATTTCTGTTGCTAGCCCCTTTGAGCCTATTGACCTTTTCTTTGTCTCCCACATTGTAAGTCGTATCCCGATTTCGTTCTTAACTTGATCTTGTTGAATATTTACCTCTGAAGGCACATAGGCTCTAAAATAAGTTAGGTGAGAGATTGAGAAGTAGCTTTCGAGTGAAATCATGGAAGGACCCATAAGGTGCAGTAATGTTATGAAAAATACCAAAAATATATAATAATGTTGATAGTCAAAAAGAAAAACAAATACCTCCTAATCTTACTAATACGTGCTAGTGGGAATATAGAAGTGCTTAAATGAAGAAAGAGCTATTGTTGTTGTGTATGGTTGATGGCGAGTGAATTGGTTGAGAAGAATATGTGCTCGATTATTTAGTGTAGTGCATTAACGTCTTAGGAGGGTTAGTCACTATTCCTAAACGTATCCTACCTATCCCTTAACCTACATTAATACCGATAAAGTCGTAATTGATCCTAGACTTGGTTAGCTTAGATTAGTAGAGATGTACACTATGAGAAATCTTATGGTATGACCACGTGATGCACATGAAATTCTTTGTGAGAGTGAGTAAATTTTGTTCAATTGTGTGATATCTTTAATTTATGTTCAAAATTATATTTGAATGTGTGCATCATTTTTATACTTACTCTTTTATTTGTTGGTGAGGGCACATGATCTCATGACAGATTGGTAATATTGTTCACTTATCTTGTTGAGTGAGTGCGTGAGTTGAGGGTACTTAGTGGTAACGAGTCGGCTCTTGAGGTAGGGTGGTTATGGATAAGTTGTTTAAATTGGTTAAATTGAAATGTTTATACTTGGGCATGTTGGGAAGAATGTGAATTTCGTATGTTCATGCTTGATTTCTGGTATCGACCATAGCCAAAAGTAGAGTGTATGGTTGAAAAAATTGAATTGCTCCTCCCTAGTTGAGATGTAAATTGTTGGGGTGTAGTTTATAGTTCCATTGCTCAAGGGCGAGCAAGAGTCTAAGTGTGGGGTGTCGATATTCGACTTAAAGTGTGTATATTTATATGCATATCACCTCACATTTTACTCGTATTTGGTGGAATTTGGATGTGTAATGTAATGATTTATTCTAATTCGTGATATTTTTATGTGTACGAGTCACCCGAAGGCAATATGGAACGAAAGTGCACGAATCGAAGCAAGAAGATAACAAAAGAATAAATTAGGACAGTTTAGCGCCCAGCGCTACCTGTGGCGCAACTTTCAGAAGCAACAAATTTTTCAGCGCCAGGGCTAGCGCCCAGCGCTACACTTGGCGCTGGGTGACGGAAAACTATCCCACTTCGCCCGGGATAAGGTTATTTCGACCCTACACACCCCCAACTTGTATAAAAAGAAGCCTATTTTGGAGGGGGAGACGCCATTTTATGAGGAAAATACACACAATGAACATCCGGGAGCAAGGATTCTTAGTTTTCCTTCATCTTTCTTAGTATTTTCAACTATTCAAACACTTGTGAAATTGTTTGACTTTATCATGAGTGGCTAAAACCCATAAGTTCTGGGGTTGTGATTTAGCTATGAATATTGTTGTTTGAAGTTGACTTGACCTTGATTATAATTCGTTAATATATGTTTGTTTCTTCAATTATGTGATTAATTGCTTAGTTATCGGGCCAACAATTAGGTTCTATTTACGATCTATGCTATGTTTGGGAAAGCTACGTCTAGATTAGAGAAGAATTGAAGAGGGCATGATCTTAACTCTGGGTGGGGGACGAATTTGTGGTTAGGAAAGGAATATACCTAGTTACCATGCTCAATTTGAATATCGCAATCTTAATGCGTTCTTAATAGATCGATTCCATAGGAATATAGGCGTTAATCTATTTTGAATAGGCGAATAGTAATTCGGGAGAACACTCCGAAAGAAATTGCTCGATTAATTGGCAACCAAGAGTGAATTATATGAAAGGGAAAGTTAATTAGAGCGCAATAGGATTGGCAAATCGATCACAAACCTGGAATGTTCATCTCTATTGAATACACAACAACCATTAACTCCTTAATTAATTAGTTACTTGTTACAATTATTACTTAATATAATCACATTCTTAAGCTCTGATTGACTTGACTGAATAACAATCTTGGTGAAATTAGTAGGTAGTTAACAGAAGTCTCTGTGGGTTCGACACTCGATTTATCATTTTATTACTTGTACGGCAACGTATACTAGCGTGTACGTTTGGAAGCAACACGTATACACTACCCTTCCCAAACTTCACTTCTGAAATTTCACCGTGATTGTTATTATTTTGTAATGTTAATAAAAACAAAAGAAAAGTATCTGGTGGAGTTTTTCACTCTCGCGTAAGAGGTAGGGAACCAATGTGCCCCACAAATGAAATTCATGTCTAAATAAATGTAAACTTCCAAAACTTCAACCAAATAATGTCCAAAACCTACAAATTCTATGATCTCATTCGAATTACGTGAATAGACTAAACACAATACATTCAAACTTTAAAAGACATTTTCTTTAAGCAATCACGAAACGCCCTCTCTTGTTGTTTACAATCTATTATTTCCTTGAGTAGGTTTTCTTATTGTTCTGTTATTTTGTTTTGTTGTTGTTCGTGTCTTTATTATTTTCGACATGACTTCATCACTATTATTTTTCTTTTTCAAACCTGCTAAGATCTGCTTTGTTTGAGACGAGAGTCTACCAGAAATAACTTTACTACCTCCATAAGGTAGGGATAAAGTATGGGTACACGTTACCCTCTTCAAAACTCACACTATAAGATATATTGAGTATATTGACTATTGAGTATATTGACTATTGAGTATGTTATTGTTGCAACGCCCCTTCATGTCTTTTACTACTCATAGAATGAAAAAAGTACAAAAAAGAAAAGATTGTCACTGCTAGTATAGTCTAATTATATTGAGTACGTTAGGTAGACATTTGATGCTTATCCCGAATGAGACGTATGATAGATTCAAAATTTAAACTCTATGAGTTCAATTGTTAAGTTTAATCGTACTAAATCTATTATATTTTTAAAATTATGAAAATAATTTATTATTTGTGATCATTTTAATAAATTTTTACACATAAATTTATGTATCACATTGAAAATATTAGGTTCATGAACTCGGTACCATAAGGCTACAACAGGCTAAAGGCAAAACTCCACGAAAAAAGAATCTATACTCGCTTTTTGGGTCACGTTTTAACTTATACCCGCTTTGCAAAAAATAATTGCAAGCGTACCCACTTTTCGCATAAACTTCAGGCATACGGGCCTGAAGTAGCAAAGACAATCACACAAACTTCAGCATTCTAGGAGACGGGCCTGAAGTTGTTTGTAATTGTTGAACTTAAGCCTTCTACTAGCTGAAATTTTGTTCTCTATTTGCTGTACTTAAGCATGTTTTAGCTGAAGTTTTGTCCTGGATTCAATAGTTTTGTCGTAAAGCTTTTTCAAAAACTTCAGCAGAAGATGCTGAAGTTATTTAGTTCATTTGTAAAAATTTCAGCACTAAATAAGCTGAAGTTTTGTCCTGAATTCATTAGTTTTGTCATAAAGCTTTTTCAAAAACTTCAGCACAAGATGCTGAAGTTATTTAGTTCATTTGTAAAAATTTCAATACTAAATAAGGTGAAGTTTTGCACAGATAGCCTGAAGAAGGAGGCGAGTTGTAAAAATTAGGGTATAAATTAAATAATTTTAAAAATATGGGTATAGGTTAAATGGGGACGACCAAATAAGGCGCCCCGTGCAATTTTTACCATTAAGAGACCCTCCTGGCCCAAACCCATGTCCAATTCTCTCTCTTTCGCGCACCCACACATATATATATATATATATATATTCAATGTTAAATTTCTTTAGCTTCTTTGTGTCTTTACTTTTCTTTCCGAATTCCCTCGTTGAAAATCATGTCTCAGTTTCTACTCCTAAGTATTAACGGGATGTCACCATGAGCATCCCAGGCGACAAACTTGACGCACCATGTTGCATTTTGGTGTTCCTTATCCAAATAAGTACTCCTTTATCCTTATCCAAATGTATTGGATTTAAGCTTGAGTACAAAGTCGCCAGCATGATACCCTCCCAATGTAGAATTTTTCAACATGAATCTTAATTTAATTGAGAATATCGAATACCAGATGAGAAACCGAAAAAGAGAACATATAATACACTGGCTATGTTGGCAATATATCTTCAGATAATATAGTTCCTTTAGTTACTGGATTTGTAATTAAATATTACATATTTAATGACTTTTCTAATATAAAATACTAAGTCTAAGCAAAAGCCATCGGATATCGTAGCTCCACCCCTGTCCACCTCCTCTGGCAGCCCAAAGCAACCCATTGGATATTTGTGTGCGCTTAAGCGCACTCCCAACTACACAGGCGAACACGTGCGCGTGTGCGCGCAAAACAGAGTGTCTATAACTTACCAGTGGATCAAACAACACTTTATTTACAACAACATCAACAAACCCAGTGTAATCCCACAAAAGAGTCTGGGGAGGGTAGTATGTACACAACCTTACCCCTACCTTATGCAAGTAGAGAGGCTGTTTGCGATAAACCCTCGACTTAATGTACTCATTAAACGATACTTTGTTTAGTGAGTAAAAGTATCCGTCCTTTGACTGAAAACAAAAATAGCGCGCGCACATACAGAGAGATAGAGAGACCATCTGTAACATAGCAGGGGATCAAACAACACTTTGTTTATGAGTAGAAGCATCCATCCTTCGATGCAACAGAAAGTCGAAATATACTTATTCTTTAAAAAACAATGCAAAATTAAAGAGTTATTCATGGCAAGCACATTAGTTGCAAGAATAGACCATGGTTGTGACATGTTTTACTCCCTGTAGTATGTATGTGTAAAGAGCTAGCTTTGTTCAGAAGACCAAACATTGGCTTCAACCCAATTGAAAGCTATAGGACCCAAGAAAGCATCGGGTATGCCGAAAGAACTGACCAGGGAAAGTGCATGTGGCCTTAGTTCACTGCAGAGATTCGCAACTTCTTTTCTCACCGCAGCAGCATTGTCCGTTGACAAGTATCCGTATCGGAGGAATGCAATATCCTCTTCTAGGGTGACCAAAACATACATCGATCTCACGAGCCCCAAAATATTCTGCAAGAGAAACCACAATCGTGCACAACACGTTTTTCAAGTTTTGCCAACTATTGTTATTCAAACTTCAAAAAGCCATGATAAATTAGATATTTGAGCGACATTTGAAAACTCAATCTCATAATTTATACTCCCTCTTGTCTCAACTTATGTGATGCAGTTCGGATTACGAGAGTCAAACAAGTTCTATTCTTATCACGATTTTTCATATGTTTTTTAAATATTTTGAACTGTTAATTATTTTGACTTATGTACTCTTTCTCCAAACATGTAATTATTTCAAAAACTTAAAGATTCAAAATCCAAATACGCGGTCAAAGTGAAGAAGCTCGACTCTCGAAATCCGGACTACATCACATATTTGGGACAGAGGGAGTATTTGTTTATGTGCAAGTAACACTCAGATTTTTTGCCCGGGAAGTAAGACATTCATGATTTAGTCTATTTGTCCTGCATCCGTAATTAAATATTTGTGTCTAAGGACCATTGCAATTTCCATGCCGACATAGATCATACAGTGGTATCATATAAAAAATGAACTAAAAGGCATTTTATAAGTACCTTAAGTGGGCCAGACGTGACGGATGCCTCTGCCTCGAGGAAAGTATGCAGAACTGCTCGGTCTGAGAAGGCTCTCCCAAGGTCTTCAGCGAGCTGATAATTCTGTGAAGGGGAAAAAATAAGCCGATTTGTTATATGCAAGCACCCAATAAAAATTGAATTAAGAGAAAAATAAAAGAAAGAGTAGGCTTACCAAAGTAAAAGCATATTCTTTGCTTTTCCCCTGCGACTGGCATAATGAAACTTCAGCAGCAAAACGTTCCAACAGGTCTCGTTCTCGTAGGCAGAATATGTCGTTCTGGAAAACAGGCAATCAAAACTACGGACCTGCTAAATTATTCATCTAAAATGAAAAAGAAAAAAAAGCTTCGTTACCTGGAACTGGGCTTGCCTCATTGCGGAACTTGTGAGTTGTGAAGGTACGACCGGACGAGAGTTGTTCATGTGTTCTAATCCCAATCCTTTGAACGGCTTCTTACTCCTTTTGGCTGTCACATATTCCCCAAGAAGTGCCTTGCTAACCTGCCATTATAAGTTTCCCATTGAACAGCAAAGTTACCCAGCGGCTATGTAAATATCAATAATAACCACATTTTGACGACATATCCTTATGCACTCTCAAGGTCCATTAATTAATGTGAAGAGTAGGTGCAGAATTATTGAGCTAAACCAATTAATGATATAACCCTCTATTGCAACGAGATAAGAAAACTACTGAGATTTCTCCTTGCACCTAATGCTGAAGAGAAGAAAAGACCTAACACTTTGGCCTAACGGGAATGAGCAACGACAAAATGAGAAGATAAGGTGCATCAGGCACCCCCATTGAGAAAGAAGGGTAGATGGTTTTGGGCCTGTAGCTTTCCCCGTCTCCCCTTCGCCGGGCGGCACTTGTGTTGAAGCTCTCACTTTACCAACAAGCCGAGAGCTGATGGCTGTTGGTGACGACTACTATCAAAAAGCTCGTATGAAGATGAATATTTCACATGGAGTAGTGTGCAGCTTTATGTTGGGCGTTCTTCGGTCGTGCGACCCGGCGGCATATGTATCTATGATCTTATCAACTTTTAAAGTCAAGAACCACATGTGCACGCGAACGTATTAAAGAAGATTCGTGCTGGCAAAATGTTACCAATTGATTTATCCGACTCAGAAGAGACTACATATGTAAAATACTTTGTAAAACAAATAGTAAGCATTTAACCATACCTGTTGCATAAGAACATTGTTGTCACCCTCAAAAGTAGACTGCACATCAAATTCACCTTTCAGCTGGCCAACCCGATTTTCAGTCTTCAACCCTTGGCCTCCACAGGCTTCACGACATTCCTGATTCAACATATAAAGAATTTTTTGAGTCGGGAAAAAAGTAAAATCGGTAATAATCCAAGTTTTCTTGTGCATACTACCTGAAGAGTTCGCATGTTATGCCAACTTGCTGTAGCTTTGAATGCACTTGAAATAACATGAATAACTTTGTTCATCTCAGGCGTCCTCTTGACATAAATCTTTTTCAAGTAGTTACAAGCAAAACTCATAGCATATCTGTAAAGAGACAAAGTTGGTTGATAAACTTAGTAAATGCGGACCACATTATGAAACAAGTGTCAACTAGCAGACATAGAAGAATTTGCATACAACTTATAACCAGAAAGTTAAGTGCGGAGCGAAAATATATGGACATTAGAAAGGTTAACAATAATAGTTCAGTTTACAAGAGAAAAGAACAAATAGTTTCGGGTTATTTTCTCGATGTATCTCATGTTGATAGAAACAAAGCAAAGGGGGAAAACCATAAACAAAAGAATAATAATATGAATGCAAGTCTTTTGACTTCTCATTTCTATGCTGGAATATGAAGAGAGTAATGCATGGTAGAACAGGAAATCAGTGCAATTCAATGAGCATTTACGTTTTTGCAAGAAGAGGAAGAAGTCGTCGTTGATGACTTGGATAATCGAGTATAAGAACTTCTGGTCCATTAGGAGTAACTGAAAATGCTCTCCTTGTCAGCGAGTATCTTAATGCAGTCGCCAAACCAATCTGACCAAGTAGGAGAAGATTAAACGCCGCGAAAATATTTTTTGGGTAGCATATGACTGACAAACAAAATACTTGAGCAGAAGCAATTGTTGCTTGTCATACCTTTGCTGTGTAAGTTGCACTAACTGCGATTGTCACACGACCAGATGTCAAAGGGGCCATAAATGCTGCAAATCTCTGAGAACAAAATTGTTAAAAGTTGGTTAGCTACCGAACAGTTTCCCAAAACATCCCAAAATTCAAATAATATAACATTGATGACTGAAAAGGCAAGGCAAGAGGAGCTTAAAGCTGCAACAAATTTAGTCGCCAAGTCTCAGATTACAAATAGAAGCATTATCGTTCTCATCAACGTTTCTTGACGAGCTGTCAGAACTGTAAGCTTTTCCTACTATAGATCATAAAGAATCACTAATAGATAAAGATATCCATATTATGATTAGCACGACAAAAAAAGTTATGAATCATTGCCTAAAATGAATTAAGTTTACCTGGTCAGGGTCCTTAATAGCAGTAAGATATTTCCCGTCTGGAGAAACATCCGCTACTGAATTTAACAAATTTTCTCTGGGTACCCGGGCATTGTCAAACCTGGGGAAAATGCAATTCCGCAAAGAGCTTAGCTCCTAACCGCCAAAATGAATCCGTAAAGTTTTAATACAGATTACTGCACTTAAAGCTAAGTTCAAGTACAGATCATCTTTACCAGATTCTGCCATTGTCAACTCCATTCAAGCCAATCTTGTGACCGCAATCAGCTATACGGATGTTTGGACAAATGTTGCCATTTGCATCTCTGATTTGGGCGATAAAAGCATGGACACCTTGATTTTTCCCGTCAATGTGTAGCTGAGAGAAAACTACTGTATGTGTTGCATGCTACAATACAAGTCAAGAGAAATGATATCAATTTAGAATAATTAACAAGTAGACAAGCTAAAAACACCAGTCAAATAAACACGCCGAACGGCTTTTGAGAAGAGGGTAGTGTAGTTACATTAGCTGCGCCACCAATCCAATACTTCTGAGCTGATTCACATGGAGTGTTTATTACAAACTCTCCTGTGCTTGAATCATAGGTTGTGACTGTTTCAATACCTCGAACCTGAACAGTAATTGCAAAGGAATTCAATAAGAATTGCAGAGTCAATGAACAATCATTTACCGAATAAAGTCGTATATAACTAAAGAACCTTCACCTACATTACTTCCATGTCCCAACTCCGTCATAGCAAAACAACCCTTAACCACGTAATTCTCTGTGTCCCTCAACCACTTATCATGATGTCGTTGGGTACCAAAAAACTTGATTGCACCACCCCTAAATCAATAAACCAAAAAGCTCAATGATATTCCTCTTACCCGGAATTCTAAGTTATGCAGAATAACCAACAAATCAAGATTGTCCCAACAAGAAATTTTACCTACTATGGTTTTTCTCTATGTTGCGCAGACTCTTCAAAATGCTGTCGCGCCCGTGTCGTATCCTCCAAAAATGCACTACTTTTGGAGGATCCGAGATGCACCCAACGACATTTTCGGGGAGTCCGAGCAACATAGGTTTTTCTTATTCTTATTCCAAAATTATCTTTTTCTTGCATTCGGTTGACGACCAACACAAAAAGAGTCCAATGCATGTGACCAAACAAGATCATCTGCACCAGATATTCCAAGGTCTACTTAGGTGTTTCTTATTCTTTTTCCACATTTACCTTTTTACTGTAGGTTGATGACTGGGAAAAATGGTCCAATTATGATGATTCTCTTAAATAGATACAGAGGATTCATGTAGTTGTCTCAACTAATTCGGAAAACATAGCAACAACCAATGTAGTATAATTCATCAGTCAGAAAAAGGAAACATAAAATTGTGAATAGATCGTGACCCACTAGACAAACATGTTAAAAGGACACCACCAACTCAATATTTAATATATTTTAAAGGAGAATCTAAGATATTCAGTGAATTGTATAGAATTAAAGAAGAACTCTAGAATGAGAATTCTAGACTGAGAAGCCTAGAAGTATTCTAAATATGAGTGGTGTAATTCTAGAATAGTACCTCCACTAGATCCTCCCATGACCACCTATAAATAGAGGTGGTCATTCTTGTTGTAAGAGTGCAACAAAGAGTGAGAACAAAAGCGTGTAAGAAAGAGTGAAAGTGAGAGTTAAGACGTAAAGGCTATGCATGTTCTCACTACAATGGTCGAAGATGGATTCTAGCAGCAGGTAAGAAGCTTAGGACACACTTGCGACCATTTTTACGAAATAAAACATGTGAAATTACGAAGGCTTGAAAATGAGCTTTTGTCAATCTCGCAACGGCGCATGACGATTAGTCAACATTACTCAAATGTTAAATACTTTATGTGATGATATACCAAAACTGGATTCAGATAATGCTATCACGAGGATGAAGAGAATTATCATTCCTGGTTTGAGGCCAGAACATAAAGGCATGGTCACAGCCACACACGGGTGGGTCACAGAATCATCTTTATCTGAATTGGAATCAGCAAATGAAGAGACTTGGAGAAGTCATTACAAGCCTTTTTATATAAGACGAAGAAAATGCTCCTCAGTAAAAAGGCAAAACTATAAATTTCAAGACAGAAGAAATAGTTGATCAATCAACAAACAAAGCTACAGAAAAAGGGATGAGGAGACAACCTCACAACCAAGGAGAGGACAGAGAATCAACATAAATGAAGCCAGCGAGCCAACAAGCAGGCAAATCAATGTTTCAACAACCAGCAAAGGGTTAAGTGTTAAAATTGTGGGAAGAAAGGACATTACGACAGAGGCCATTGTTAAAGAAAGTTTATTGTAACACAACCACTTCTACCCGAATAATCAATATAAGGGAGAAGAATGGAAATTTGGGACCTCTTAAGCAGTTAAAGAAAGCATTTGACAGGAAGAGATTGTCACCTCTCACTTTGCCGAACCAGGAAAGGCACAATCACTTGCAACTGTAAGTGAGATACTAGTCAATTATGAACATGACTGGATTATTTCATTCAGGTGTTCCATATCACATGACTAGTGATGAGAAAAAAACTGATCAGCAGGAGCGAATATAAGGGCGATTGAGCACTGGTGATGGCGAATAATTCAAGAATGCCTAGACGGTGTTCGTGCCTTGTTACAAGTGGCGGAGCCACATGTATTCGTCAGGAATTTACACTGTGTAGCTAGGTAAAAGAAATCTCTTTTATATTTATATATACCATATATTGACTCCCCTTGGCTTCTTCGTGGGTTTACTTCTTTATATTCTGACACCTCTTAGTGAAAATACTCGCTCCATCACTGCTTGTTACAGCTCATGACAAGTACAACTTCAGAATTACCACGTTCTAGGTATAAAGAAGAACTTATTACATGCGTCGCAACTAACAAACTCAGGAAACTAGAGTATATGTGGAAGAGAATAATTGTGGGTAAAAGATTTACTATAAGATTGAACATGGTCGATAGCAGTGTTATCAAAGGCATGCTTAAAGCGCGCTTAAGCCCTGAAGCGAGGCTCAAAATATGTTGAGCGCTTCGCCTCGCTTAACGGGTGCTTCTGTGTTGTCATCTAGGCTATAAGGCATACTTTTCCTAGCTAACGAGTGTAATCCGGAAGACGCGACATTAAAAATTGATATTTCACTTTATCGTAAATTTTCTTCAATTTCTTGGTCCATATATTTGGTTTTCATGCTTATAGATATTACTCTTGGACTACACATACATATTTGAGTTTTTCTCCATTTGCGCCTTTCTTCATTAAAGCTCGCGCTATATTTGCGCTTTGTGCTTAAAGCCCCAACAGACCTTAGGGCTTTTTTGCACTTTTCGCTTTTGATAACACTGGTCGATAGTTTGCAATACTAAAACTAAGTTGTGATCAACTAATTGTTCTTAACGAAACATACCATAAGAAAAAATGGACGCCGATTTTGACAGAAAGAGAATGATCAAAGATGCTAACAACATCAGTAAAAGCAAGTTTCCTCAACTCATCTTCCGGTCCATTACCGGTGAGCCAACCTTTAAAAACACCATGTTCAAGAAGATACTCAATTCTCCTCATAGTAATTTCCCTTTGCTGTTCTTTAGATTGGTTATAATCAGGCTGAACAGATACTTTGCCACCCCTTATTTTTGGATTAAAAAGATTGCTTTGTAACATTAAACCAAAAAGGCAGTCCTTGTCCTCTAAATTATGATCATCCAAAAGTTTTCTCATTTTTTTAATGTCAAAAACAGAAGATGGCTCTGAAAACTCAGGTGGATTGTAACTGAGACATGGGAAAGATTGGAGTATTGAATTTATGAGTGTTGGATTTTCTTGATTTAGGTGTCTGCTAAGGACTTTTGTTCTGAAATTCACTTTTTCCATTGATGAAGAAAAATGGGAACTTTCCATTGTCAAGAAATCAAGAAACTGTATAATTGAATTTGAAGGGAAGTTTTGTGAGAAAATAGTGGATCTTGAGTTAGAATAATATAAGGTTTAATTATGAGTATGGGTAGGTGAGGGTCTAAGTGTATGCCTAATTGGTCCTAAAGTCAATTTAATTTAATGATTAAAAGATAATAATGTTTTATTCCTAGTACAAGACTTATTAAATTCATGTTTACATTAAATCACATGTAATTATCATGAATAAATGATAAATTAATGTTAGAATATATAGTAATTAACCATAATTAAATGATATGTATTTATTCGTTTAATGAACTCAAAATGTGGGAGTAAATTTTTTTTTAAATATATTTTGGTAATCTTTCAAGTCCTATTAGTCATTTTGGCAATTTGAATTTAGATTTGATGTGATAGAAAATAAGCAATGATTTATTACTTTATTTTTCAAATATATCCTTAGCGCCTAAGTTGCGCGGACTCTTCTATTTTGGTGCCGTCCCCGTCCGGATACGGGACGGATACCGATACCGGGACAGGATACGTCTCGGATACGGTCAACCGACTTCGGACACTTTGACAGGAGTCCATCGACAAATTTTGGAGAAAAATTGAGATTTTGATTTCTCAAAATAAAAAATAAAACTGATTTAGAACAATGAAAGAATAATGTCCAGCTTGGAGAATGAAAGATTGTGTTGTACAATATTCATGTAAGTTTTTCACATCTCAAACTTTACAATAATTTTATAGCTCTATTTTGTATTAGCCGAATCCCCGCACTTGTATCCATATCCGGATCCGCACCCCTGAATCTTAAAATTTTGATTTTGCCGAATCCGATATTCGGACCCGTCTCCATATCGGATACCCGCACCCGAATCCGAGCAACTTAGCTTAGCGCTTCAATAAGTATAGTGTTTTTTAAAAGATAAATAGTTTAGATAAAAATATTCCTACAACCCACGTAGAGCCCGTTTGGACATAAGAATTTTTCAATTTATTTTGAAAAAATTTCACTTTTTTTCGAAATTAGTGTTTGCCATAAAATCTTCAATTTTCACTTCAAGATGAATTTTGGAATTTTTCGAAATTTTAAAAAACTCCAAAAAATTGTTTTCAAAATTTTCACTCGCAAAACTTCAAAAACAACCCAAAATTATGTTCTCGTCCAAACACAATTTTCAAATATCATTTTCGCTTGAAACTTTTTTTCACTTTTTTTTGGAATTTTACAATTCTTATGTCCAAACGCTCCCTTAATCTCTTGAACCAAAAGGCCCCTTAATGACACACAACTACTAACTCGTCTCTTAAGGGTCGTTTGGCAGGAGAACAAGTTATATCGGAATTATAATGATGGGATTATAATACAGTGATTAAATAATGACAGAATTATTTAGTAAATATATTTTTTGGTATTTGTTTTACTGGACTAAAACTAGAATATACAAACATGTGTTTGATGTACAATAGAAAAGTTGGGATAAACTTTTATTTTCAATTTTAACCGTGGAATGTTTAAATGACTTTCGGAGCCCGCATCTAATCACGAGATTATTATCCCTTATCCTACATACCAAACGATAATTTAGGGAATAAACATACCATAAGAAAAAATGGACGCCGATCTTGATTTTAAGAGAATGATCAAAGATGCCAATAACATCGGCGAAATCAAATTTCCTCAACTCATCTTCAGGTCCTTTACCAGTTAGCCACTTTTCAAAAACACCATTTTGCAGAAGATAGCCAATTCTCCTCATAGTAATTTCCCTTTGTTGTTCTTTAGATTGGTTATAATCAGGTTGAACAAATACTTTTCCACCCTTTACATTTGTGTTAAAAAGATTACTTTGCAACATTAGACCAAAAAGCCAGTCTCTTTCTTGCAAATTATAACCATCTAAAAGTTTTCTCATTTCTTTTATGTCAAAAACAGAAGATGGTTCTGAAAATTCAGGTGGATTGTAACTGAGACATGGAAAAGATTGGATTATTGAATTTATGGGTGATGGATTTTCTTGATTTAAGTGTCTGCTTAGGACTTTTGTTCTGAAATTCAATTTTTCCATTGAAAAACATGAAAAATGGGAATTTTCCATTTTGTTGAATGATTTGAATAGATGATTAATTGTATTGGAAATCAAGAAAACTGAGATGAAAAAGAGAATTTTTAAGGAAGTATAATTAATGTTGGATTCTTACAATACTATATTGTATATTTGTACTTGAAGTTTTTATTACAAATGTTTTTAGCCTTTGTTCTCATATAGTCAGTTATGAAATCTGTTCTAAAAGGTGTTTATCTTTCCTACTCTATTTACTCTTTCTTTCCCACTATATTTGACAATTTTAAAGCCCGTTTGGACATAAGAAATTTTTTAATTCTTTTTTTTTCGAAAAATTTTCACTCTTTTCCGAAATCTGTGTTTGACCATAATTTTTCAAATTTTCACCTGAAGATGAATTTTAGAATTTTTCAAATTTTCGAAAAATTCCAAAAAACTGTTTTCCAAAATTTTCAGTCAGATCAATCACAAAACTTCAAAAACAGTCCAAAATTATATTCATTTCCAAACACAACTCTAGTTTTTAAATAACATTTTCACTTGAACTTTTTTCACATTTATGTCCAAACGCCCACTTAATTTTTTAAATTTTAACCCTCTATTTGACCATGAAATCTTTATATTTTTTCAAAAAAAATAATTCCATATTTAAAAAGTATTATAAGTCACAATAGCTAGTAATTTAAAATATTTAAAAGACATGAAAAATGACGGTCAAAGACAACTTATTAACTCTCAAAATCCAAACATAAATTGAAACAGAGGGAGTACTAAACAGTGCAATAGAGTGAGTTGTTTAATTTGGCAACCTATATTGGACGTATCAATTTTTTTAATTTTTTTTTGGGCAAGTATTTTATTTTATGACTGTAACTATATCAAAGTTTTAAAGATTGTAACGGGCTTTTACAAGAAATTATCATTTCTCCCATGTGATGTGCCCATTGAACATTACCCACAGTTTCTGTCTTTTATTTGTATGTGTAATTGGATGAGGATTTTCTGTAATCTCTATCTCTTTATATATATATATATATATATATATATATATATATTATTTTCAATATTGTTATCACTTTATCTTACCATTTAATGAATCAACCAAAAATGAGAATGATATTCTGTTTACCTACTATCAAAAAACCTCTTAAATAGGGAGCCTTAAAACCAAGGGCGTGGAGCTAGAACTTCAGACCTACAGCGATGGTAGGATTTCCGCTAAGGGGTTCAAAAAATAGAATAAATTAAAAAGTTGAAAGAAATTGTGGTTATATGAGAATTGAACTAACGACATTACAAAGGTTATGACATGCTTGACCACTAAACTATACTTTTGAGTTGTGTTAAATGATTCGAAAAATAAAATATAGAAGTACAAACCGAATTTTGTCTTACATGTACAGAGTAATTTTCTGGCGAAGGGGCTTCGGGTGAACCCCTTCCGCCCCCTAAATCCGATGCAGGTTCGGCCAAACCTAGTAGCTTTCTTCAACTATTTTTATCTTTAAAAATTTATGGAATATTTATAACAATAACTTAGAATCCACTCATTTAAAGGACTTAAAACTCAAACCTATAAACTTTAAATTTTAGCTCGACTCTAATTAATTCCTTTCCTAATGAGATTTGTATGATGGGTTCAGAGCACCAAAAGTCCAAAATGGAAGATAAAAGAAAAATATTTTGCTTACATGAAATACTAATAAGTAGTACTTAATAGCATGTTTGGCCAAGCTTCTAAAATCTGTTTATTTTGAAAAGTACTTTTGGAATTTGTGTTTTTCAGAAAAGTACTTTTGGTGAGAATCGATTTGTGTTTGGATAATTAATTTAAAAAATACTGTTGAACAGTAATTAGTGTTTGACCAAACTTTTAAAAGCTACTTCTACGTGTATTTTTTTCAAAAGTGCTTCTCAGAAAGGTACCTTTAGAGAAAAACTACACTTTTTTGCTTCTTCTCAAAAGAAGCTATTTTTCCTTCTAAAAGCTTAGTCAAACACCTAAATTTTTGGCCGAGAGCACCTTCGGCCAACAAAAAAAAAAAGCACTTATGGCCCAAAGAAAAAGCTTGGCCAAACATGGTTAATAAGTTATGTCACGCAACCAAACCAATCAAGATTGTCCCTACTACCAATTTAACATATTTAGGCTTTTCTTATTCTTATTCCAAAACAATCTTTATCTCATAGTATAAAATAGGTTGAACAATCAAATTATGAATTGACCCCAATTAATCCAAACAAATTTATAAATCATATATATTAACAGTGCAAAGACAGTTTTACCCTACTAGTGATTTTAACTTGTGATACCTATTTCTTTTTTAGTTTGTGTCGAGTCAAATATGTTCACGTAATGTTTTTTAAATTTATGAGTAAGAAAAAATAGGCAAACATACCATAGGAAAAAATGGACACCAATCTTGATAGCAAGAGAATGATCAAATATTCCAACAACATCCAAAAGTGCCAATTTCCTCAACTCATCTTCAGGTCCTTTACCAGTTAGCCACTTTTCAAAAACACCATTTTGCAGAAGATAGCCAATTCTCCTCATAGTAATTTCCCTTTGTTGTTCTTTAGATTGGTTATAATCAGGTTGAACAAATACTTTACCACCCCTTATTTTTGGGTTAAAAAGATTACTTTGCAACATTAGACCAAAAAGCCAGTCTCTTTCTTGCAAATTATGACCATCCATAAGTTTTCTCATTTCTTTTGTGTCAAAATTTGAAGATGGTTCTGAAAATTCAGGTGGGTTGTAGCTGAGACATGGGAAAGATTGGAGTATTGAATTTATGGGTGTTGGGTTTTCTTGGTTTAGGTGTCTGCTTAGGATTTTTGTTCTGAAATTTACTTTTTCCATTGAAGAAGATGAAAATTTGGAATTTTCCATTGTTGAGAAATCAAGAAAATAAAGAGAAAACGAGGGGGGAAAGGGAGAAGGATTTTGAGATTTTGTTTTGTGAAAAGTGATCTTGTGATAGAGTGGATCTAACGTTGAAGAAAAATTAAGTTTAAATATATGAGGAAAACATGAGCTTCTAGAAGGCCAAAGTACGTTGTACTGGTGTGGCAGTGTGAAAATTCACACATTTTTAGTCTAAACATCTACCAAATTGGTCAAAAACATTAGTCGCTTAATGGTATAGTGTTGATATAAAAATTTAATAGTATTTTAATATTTTATTTGGTTAACAAATTTAAAATAAGTTATTTTGGGATTAAAATTAATATCGAGATAACTTATATTTTATAGAAGGTAGGATAATTAGTGTCAGGATAACATATATTTTCTTCTTATAAATTATGTAATTATTATTTTTAATACAATATATCAAATTGTGGATAAAAAATAATACCAGCATAACTAATTCTAATATAACTTATCACGGCATAGGCCGTATTCAAATCAAACGATCCCTAAGTAAGTTAAATTTGTTGTAAAATATTTAAGAAGGACAACCCGATATACGAAGTATTTCGTATTTATGCAAGATCCAGAAAAGGATGCATCTTAAGGGGTGGGGTGTAGGCAACTTACTCTGATACAAGTATCAAAGGATGATTCCACTAGGAACGGGTATACCTTGCGGCAAGCGATGTCACGTGACATGGCTTCGTCAGAATTTTTATTAAATATATATAAATAGATAGTATACAAAATAAAAATATTGGATGTAAATATAAAAATGACCTTAACAACAATAACAACAAACCCAGTATGTTCTCACCAAGTGAAGTCTGAGGAGGGTAGTCTGTACGCAGACCTTACCCCTACTTAACAGGTAGAGAGAGGTTGTTTCCAATAGACCCTTGGCTCAGGAAGGGTAATAAGAAGAAGTGGATAGCAAGAAAGAAAGAAAGAAAGAAAGAAAGAGGGAAGATAAAAGAAAAAGAAATAGGTAAAGGATAAGTAATACCAAATACTAGCAACAAGAGATACAATACCTGAGGCGAACAAAACTACATAGCGTAATAAAAATCTAAGAATATAAAAGGACATGCGTGCTACTAAGACTATCGTTCAGCAACTAAAAACTACACACTAACATTCTACCTTAATTCTCGACCTCCACACCCTCCTATCAAGGATCATGTCTTCAGTAAGTTGAAGCAGCGTAATGTCCTATAAATATAAAATATGACATTATTTTTCATTATAGTGATTTATTCATTCATCAATTTTTTTTCAAAATTTGACCCCACCAAAAATTCTGCACATGCCCATAGTTTTTACGGCTCGAACTCATGAGCTATAAGTCACATGAAAATAATTTTATCGTTGCTCTAAGATTCTCTTTCTGTTTCAAATATTTAATATTAAAAATATAAACATTTTATCATCATGTAATCAGAGGAACACTAAACAAGCAAGTTATTTAGCGGGAGATAAGAATAAATTTGACAACAACTTCTATAGTTTATGCCATTAAATATTTTTAAATTTATTTTAAGTACTTTATAGTTTCGTCAAACACTAAAAAAAAAATTAAAAATAAAAACTTAAAGCCAATTCAAATATCTTCTAGTATGTCTTATGATGAAAAAAAATTCAAAATGGAGGACAATCTCCATTTATAGAGATGTCAACCAATTTAGTATGTGTGACAGCTTTTTTTGTTGTTGTGTTTAGTGCTTACATTAAAATGTTTTTATCTTATGTTTTCAATTGTTGAACAACAATCGATTATATTACACTCGTATTTATTAGTGGCGGAACCGCTATTTGTTCAGGGGATCAGGACAGCTCTTCGTCATAAAATTAAATATTGAAAGTTTAAAGAATATATATATATATATATATATATATATATATATATATATATATATATATATATATATTAATTACTCTTGCGTTATTCTTAAACTTACTTCTTTATATTCTAGCTTTCCCTTAGTTAAAGTCTTCGATCGGTTACTCTATTAGTATTACCTATAAATTATTTTAACAAATTGTTCTGACAAGAAATTATTATTCTTTTCGGTTCAAAATAAGTGATTCTTTTAATGTTTTCGCACAAACTAAAAAATCTATTTTTTAGCATTAATTAGTAATGAAATTGACCATATTAATATTTATTATCTCACATAAACACTCTTAAGTCCTAACACATATTCCAACACTATTTATTCCAAGGATAATGTAGAAAAAAAATAATTAATTTATTTTTGAAATCTAAAAAAATCACTTATTTTGAACCACAAAAAAGGCCAAAAATCACTCATTTTGAACCGGAGGGAGTATTTGTCTCATATGACGCAATCTGACGGGCTCAGGTTTACAAATTTATGGGTTCGAGATATTAATCGTTTGAAGTAGCTTGTTTTATATTAGTAATTTATAAATATTTAATAGAAATTTTAAGATAAATACAGGGTTTGAATTAAAACTATTGGCTTCAGCCGAATCCGCTCCCAACACTCTAGCTTTGCCTCTGACGCAACAACCGGTTATGCAAATATGGTACTCCCTTCGGTCCACAATAAGTGAGACTTTAATTTGGCCTTTTTTATGGTCTAAAATAACTGATTTTTTCAGATTTCACGAATGAATTAATTATTTTTTTCTATATTGCCCTTGAAGTAAATAGTGTTGGAGTATGTGTTAGGAGTGTTTATGTGAAGAGATAGTAAAGATTAATATGGTCAATTTTATTGTTAATTAATGTTAAAAAGTAGATTTCTTAATATGCGTGAAAATATTCAAAAAATCACTTATTTTGAACCGGAAGGAATAATTAATTAATTTTAAAAGGTAAATTTCTTAATTTATATGAAAATAATAAAAAATTTATTTATTTTGGATCGAAGAAAATAATGCAAAATTGATGTGCCTGTGAAATTTTCCTTCCCCAAAAGATGATGTGCTCATTACCAATATATAGCTCGTGTCTTTTTGTGTAATCACCGAATGAGAATTTTTTTAAATTTCTACTCAAGATTCATTTTAGTTAGAATTTTTCCAAAATCTCTCCTCAAATTTAACTCTGTAAAATTAAAAATTTTGGCGATATTACATTATTTCTCAATTTTAATTATTTTTCTGTAACAATTGTTTAAACATGTCACTTCAATTTTGGACATTTTCTGCATTGGTAAATCACATTGAACATAGTATTTGTCTTGCCACACACAACTTGGTGATAAAAGAGATCTATAAGAATTCGTAGGATATATTTTCTTGTTTGAAACAGGTTACTAGGTACTAAAATTAATGAAACTATAATTTAAAATTCCCTTTGATCTTGAATTAAAAGTGCAGCCCGTTATACTAAGTTTCCGTTATGTGGGGGATTCGGGGAAGGATCGGAGCACAAGGGTTCATCGTACGCAGTTTTACCCTGCATTTCTACAAGATACTGTTTCCACAGCTCGAACTCGTGACCTCCTGGTCACATGGCATCTACTTTACCAGTTACGCCAAGGACCCTTTGATCTTGAGCTAACAACTTGTTTGGATGATTGTTATATATTGTATTGTACCGTATTGTTACTTTAAATACGATGTTTGTTTTGGTTGTTACTTAAATTTTATTGTATCGTATCGTTAAATTCATCGTTATGTAACGACGAAATGTGCCACTTTATGTAACGACCGATTTGGTGTGATAGTGTCGTTATCTTGTTTTTTTCTCTCATCTCACCCTTCATTATTATTAAATAATTTTATTTTATCATTTACTTTACCTTTTTATATAATAAATTTATCTCGTATCATAATTATTTTTTATAATATTAAAAGCTTATTCTTTATATTGTTGGTACGTGATATCATGAAATAACAACAAACAATATAATCTATCCAAATATTATATTCATAAAACGATGCATTACAATATAATACGATACAATACGATACGATACATTATGAAACAATGTGTAACAACCGTCCAAACAAGCCGTAAGTAAGTAAAATGAATTGTAATTTGTCATGAGCTAGCTACATCTCCGGCAAGATATGTCATTGGTAGGGGCCGCTTTCTCTCCGCAATAAATCTTTTCGTGTAAATTCAAATTAATCAAACCTCAAACGAATAACGAATTTGAAACCCGAAATAAAAAGAAGCCAAATAAAGCATGTCAACATGCTACATTTTCTTTGAGTAAAATTTTAGTATGCATTAACAATATAAAATTAATTCATGTGATTAGATCATTTTAATATCATTATAGGCATTAATTAATAACTTAAAAGAAATAATAAGTAACTTACTATAACAAACTTTTAAAAGATTTTATGAGAAGTTTAAATTAAAAATCTATAAATTACTAAAAGAAATGTATTTTTTCGAACATATAGTGTCATTTAATTTTGAAGGAAACAAAAAGAAAAGAGATAGATTTAAAAGATTTTTATTTACTCCCTCCCTCCGTTTACTTTTACTACACATGTATATTAAAAATAAATTTTCTATTTTTACTTGTCATTTTACGCATATCAAGAGAAGATAAATTTATTTTTCTGTTATATCATATTTATTACTCATTTCAAATAATTCAAAATTAATAAAATATATATCAATTAATATAAGTATTATGATAAATTATATATTTTATTTATTATTTTTTAAAAGCGTAAAAATTCAAACGTGCCAAGTAAAAATGAGGGAAGAGAGTACGCGATACGAGAGATTGGCGTGTGGAGTACGCATATCAAGATTAGACTATTACGTTACGTATAGAGAGATGACTTGCCCATAATTATCTTCTACATTAAATAATAAAACAATGAATTGACTGCAATTTAATGTTTACCGATTTTCTCGTAAGGCGTGCAACCTAATCTTATCAAACCTTTCTTTAATTCTTATCCTGTCCGAATAATAGTTTTTTTTATCAAATTTTTAAAAGTATTTTTTTTTAATTTTTATAAGAAATAGTTTGTGTTCGGCTAATTAGTTAAAAAAATATTTTTGATCAATAATTATTATTTGATCAAGTCTCTAAAAAGTATTTTTAAATATTTTTGTTTTAATAAAAAATGCTTTTAAAAAAAATATTTTTGGAAGAAGCTATTATTTTTTATTTCTTTAAAATTGCTTTTGCTTCTACTTAAAATATTTTTTTTCTTTTAAAAGCTGGCCAAACACTTCAACATTGAAAAAAGTATTTTCTTTTTCCTATAAGTCCTTTATTTTCCCATACCAAGAAAAGACTACTCCATCAAATCCTCAAGAAAAAGTCCAGGAGCTTTGGAAAGTGTCTGAAAATCTTCCTCTAATAGATTTAGGTTTTGTGATAACCTAAGGAGTCATTTTATGAATTTAGACTTCTTTCTAGATTTAATAGTCCTAAAAAAATTAATTTTAAATGTCTCGATTTGCGTGTGCAGTCCGGGCGTGAAACCGGAAAGCTTTTATGTGAAAATATGAGAAATAGTAATTTCTAGAGTTAAAATTTGATTAAAGTTGACTTTGATCAACATTTTGAGTAAACAGACCCGGATCTGTGTTTCGACGATCTCGGGAGGTCCTCAGTAAAATATGGGACTCGAGCGTATGCCCGGAAATGAATTCCGGGCTCCCAAGCCTTAGAAATTAATTTTTAAAAGAAATTAGTTTGCTGAAATATTAATGAAATAAAAAAAGAATTAATGTTAGAAACCATTTGTATCAGACTCGTATTTTGGTTTCGGAGCCCGATACATATTTGTTATAGTATTTAAAGGTTAACTGTGAAATTTTGTGAAAAACGGAGTTTATTTGACGTGATTCGGACATTCGGTTGAGAAGTTATGAACTTAAAGTATTCTTGAGGGAAATGATGAGTTTTGAGGTTTAATTCATGGTTTTACATGTTATTTTTCATGATTTGAGCGCACGAGAAAGTTCGTATGATGTTTTTAGACTTGCGTGCATGTTTTGTTTAGAGCCTCGAGGACTCGGGTGAGTTTCGGATAGACCACGAGATGTTTTTACACTTATAAAATTGATGTTTTTTTCATTTTCTGGTGCCCAGACATTTTACTCTATGCGTTCGCATTGCCTTAGTCGCGAACGCATAGAGTATAATATTGTGGCCCTCCTCCTTGTGCTATGTGAACGCGGTCTGCGCCCTGCGAACGCATAGTTTAATTTGGACCTGGGGGGGGGGGGGTGGG
>ML256533.1:0-64278 GCA_005239495.1 Nicotiana undulata | reverse complement strand
TTTTGTTGGGGTGGGGGGGGGGGGGGGGGGAGGCCAATTGCCTTATGCAGCTCGCGAACACGGCCCCAACCCTGCGAACGCAAAGGTTTGGGGCCAGGACCCTACGCGAACGCGGCCAGGGGGCTGCGAACGCGAAGGCCTGCTGCCCAGTCATATAAAAGCCCTTTTAAAAACGGGCATACCTTCTTCTTCTCCATATATTTTCAAACCCCACAACCCTAGGAACGAATTTCTTCACCAAAGTTCATCCTCACGATGAGCTAGAGAATGTTTCTTTAGTAATTTCTGATGAAGATGTTGTTGATCCTCCCCCAAGTTCTATTGATAGATTGTTAGCCCAAGGCTTCGAGTGTGAAGAAGTTTCCGGGCCTGTTTCCGGAGAATTTCCCCTTGCCTCCCTTCTAGCTTCAGTTACCATTACCCCCCCCCCCCCCGTATCTTTATTTGACGTTACTCTTGTTGTTACTGTCGTGGCTGCTTCTACTTCATCTGTTATTCCCGTGGTTGTTTCCCATGTAGAAGCCGGACCTTTTAGCAGCAGGAAGAAGATGAAAAGAGTTGTAATTGAGGTCCCTAAAGGCGGGAATTTATTAAGAAAATCTGGTCAAGCCGACGTGTGGTTGAAATTGCGCCCCGTGGAGAAGAAGAAATTAGAAAGCCATAGCTCACCGACTTTAATAAATGACATTGGACATTCTTCTTTTAAGGTACAAACTTAATTACATTTCCTTTCTTCTTTATTCCTCATTTATAACTCTTCCCCTTTGCATATTTTCTTTGCAGATTAATTTGATTGTCACTGAGCTTATGAAGAGAGTTTCTCATATGGACCAGTTAATTATGGGATTGCACACCGAGGCCGATAACTGGGAGGAACAGTTCGAGGGTCTTCAACTAGAAAAAGAAGTTCTTGCATAAGAGAAGAATGCTTTGGAACAACAAATGAGGGTGGTTTCCGCTGAATTAGGGATTGAAAAAGCTTCTTCTAGACAGGTTGGAAAGGACAAGGATATATTGGAGTCCTCTTTTGCTGAACAACTTTCCAAGGCAACTAAAGAGATAAGGAATTTGAAACAACTCCTTAATCATAGAGAGGTTTATACGAGAGAATTGGTTCAGGCACTTACCCAAGTTCAGGAAGATCTCGGCACCTTTACAGATAAGATTCAGTTCTTGGAAAGTTCTCTCGCTCCTTTGAACACAACTTATGATGCATCAGAAGCAGGAAAAAAAGAGCTGAGACCTGAGATTGACCAGTGGGAGAAGGATTACGAGACTCACGAGGATAAGTTATCGTTGGATGTGAGCTGGGCTTTTTTAAACACTTGCCTCAAGACTGTAATTGAAGCCAACCAGGAGGGTTTTGACTTTAATGCTGAGATTGCTAAGGCAATTGATAAAACTCAGCAACGTCAAAGCTTTTCCTCACCTGAAGACGAAGGTCCCATGGGTGATGGAGATGGACTTGTTCCTGATAGGGCTGATGTTCAAGCCTCTTCTTCTCAAGTTAATCCTTTTTCTCCCTTTAATGATGCTCTCGTGGATGATGCTTACATTGATGATGCTCCTTAGTTTTCTCCTGTTTTTTGTTAGATTTTATTTGGAACTTCCTTATGTCATTTTTCTCTTAGCTTAACAACTTTTTGCAAGGTTTGTTTTTGGCTACCCCTCTCTTCTTTTTGGGTTTAATGATAAATTAACACCTTTGCTTTTTCAAGGCTTAATATATATAAATGTTTTGGTTGCTTTTGCCGCATATTCTGCTCTTTGATTTTTTGATATTTGAGCTTTTTCCTTGAATTTAAAAATGCCTTAACAATGATCTGTGGCTTTGATAAACACGAGTTTTTATGAAAAGAGGGCCCCTTTATGTTAACGACACTGATGAAGATGACGTCTCATCTTCATATTGGTGTAAATATATGAATCAGGAAGTAGACATGAAAAGAAAAATAACTTGAGGAAGTTTTATGCTTTGAACTTTCAAATAAATTTCGTACATCATTTTCGTAATTGTTCGCACAACAATTTCATAATTTCTTTCATTGTAGCAGATTTTAAAATAAAAAATCGGATCTATTATCCAGTGACTAAATTTTGGCCTTAACCTAAAACTCGTAGGAATATGTAATATATTGCATCTTTTTCGCGAGTTCACACTCCTTGAAAAATTCAAGGTTTCTTCAAGGTTTTTGGTTCAGGATTAACTGAACTATGTATTTTTTGGTTATTTTACTTCCTTCTATATGCATAGTCCCCATAATATTAGAGCTTTAAAGTATGAAATCTCGAACACTGGATTACTCATTCCTTTTGGTCCATTCCTCGAAAAGAAAAATACGAACGGGACTTGGAGATATTCATTTAGATGTTGACTGCATAACCCTTTTTCATTAGAAAAGTTGCAACCTAGATCGAGAATCATTCATTATTCCACGTGTCTTTCAGGTTTAATGTCATCATTTGGTGTGGGCTAGCTTTTTGCCTATCATCTAAAATTGTAAGTAAAATTCAGAAGAACAAAATAAAATTGAACCCGAGTGATACCTGACCATCAGTACTTTCTTCATCAAGAAGTAATACTTCTTCAAATGAACTGCATTCCGGTTTAATGGTAGTACCTTTCCATCCATGATTTCTAGGTCATATACTCCCTTTCCAGCGATGCCTCAAACCCTATAAGGGCCTTCCCAATTTGGACTCAACTTTCCTGCATTGGCCGCTTTTGTCAATCGGAACACCTTTTTGAGGACGAAGTCCCCAATCTTGAAGTATCTCAAATTATCTTTCCTATTGTAATATCGCTCAATCATCTGTTTTTGAGCCGCCATTCAAATTAACGTTGCTTCTCTCCTTTCTTCTAATAGATCCAAATTTACTCGCATCTCTTCCTTATTTGTCTCCTCAGTAGCATGTGTATATCTCGTACTTGGTTCACCTATATGTACCAGAATTAAGGCTTCAACACCATATACAAGTGAAAATGGAGCCTCACCCGTACTTATTTTTGTTGTCGTTTGATAAACCCACAATACCCCTGGTAACACTTCCGGCCACTTGCCTATTGATTCCTCTAATCTCTTCTTCAAGCTATTAATAATAACTTTGTTTGTTGACTCATCTTGCCCGTTAGTTGAAGGGTGGTAAGGTGCGGATGTAGTCCGTTTAATCTGCCAACTTTGAAAGAATTCTATGATTTTCGTGCCTATGAACTGTGGGCCATTGTCTCACACAATTTCCTTTGGAACTCCAAATCGGCAGATAATGTTTCGCCAAATAAAGTCCCTGACTTCTTTTTCTCGCACCTGTTTGAAAGCTCATGTTTCCACCCATTTTGGAAAAAAATATGTTAAAACAAATAAAAACCGTACCTTTACCTTAGCTTGAGGTAACAGACCTACGATATCCATGCCCCATTTCATGAAAGGCCATGGTGAAATAACTGAATGGAACAATTCTGCTGGACGGTGCATGTTATTGGCATATCGTTGACATTTATCGCACCTGGATACTAAGTTTTTTGCTTCTTCTTCCATATTTGGCCAATAATATCTTGCTCTTATTAATTTCTTTACCAGTGATCTTCCCCCGGCGTGATTGCTGCAGTACCCCTCATGCACTTCCCTTATTACATACTCTGTTTGCGATGGACCAAGGCACCATGCTAAAGGTCCGCCAAACATCTTTCGATATAAATTTTCACGAATTAAGAAATACTTGGCAGTTTTTTGGCGAGGCGATTGTGACTTCTTCTTGTCTTCGGGTAAGATTCCACACTACAAAAAGTTAACAAATTCGTTCCCCCAATCCCAAGTTAGATTATTAAAATTACCTCGCTCTTGTCTTGGTCGAGTGCTGAATGAAACAAATGTATTACGATAACATTTTCTGCATTTGTTATTTTCGCAACAGACGTGAGATTTGCCAACACATTTGCTTCTGCATTCTCTTCCCTGGGTATTTCTACGGCCTTCCATGACTGAAATTGTCTAAGTAATTCCCGTACCTTTTCCAGGTATTATTGCATCTGTGCCTCTCTTTTTCTATGTAAGTCCCCTGCATCTGGTTAACCACTAGGTGAGAGTCACTTTTGATCACAATATGCTCTATATCAAGTTCTCGTGCCAGTCCCAAACCTGCAATCACAGCTTCGTACTCTGCCTCATTGTTAGTGATTGGATAACATTTTATTGCTTGTCTTATGACTTCCCCTGAAGGTTAAAATTAGAACAATTCCTAAGCCCGCTCCTTTAACATTTGAAAAACCATCGGTAAATAAAATCCAAGTCTCCATATTAGATCTAGTAAATACCTTTAGTTCCTTTTCCGCTTCAAGAACTAAATTAATGCTGAAATATGCTACGACGTATGCTAAAACCTACAATTTTTTTGCAGTTTTGGGTTGGTATATGATATCATACTCACTGAGTTCTATTGCCCACTTATCTAACCTACCAGATAGTTCTTATTTATGCAATACATTCCTCAGGGGGAAAGCAGTTATTACAGCAATATGATGACATTGAAAATAAGGTCTCAACTTTCTAGATGCCATAATTAATGCTAAAGCAAGCTTATCCAAATGAGGATACTGTGTCTAAGCATCTAGTAAATATTTACTAACATAATAAATTGGAGATTGTTTAGCTATATCCTCTCGTACCAACACCGCACTTACCTATTCCAACACTACGAGATAAATGAGTAGCCTTTCTCCGTCTTTCGGTTTGTCTAGCAAAGGCGAATTTGATAGATACAATTTCTGGTCCTTGAGAGCTTGTTGGCATTCTTCAGTCCGTTCAAACTGATTCTGCTTTTTTAATACTGAAAAGAATTTAAAACTCTTTTCTCATTATTTTGATATAAACCTCCCCAGTGCTGCTATTCTTCCTGTTAATCTCTGTACTTCTTTTTTGCTTGTGAGTACATCTGGTATTTCCTCGATAGCTTTGACCTGTGCAGGATTCACTTCAATACCCTTGTTAGAAACGAGAAATCCTAAAAACTTACCTGAAGCCACGCCAATAGCACATTTTTCTGGATTTAGTTTCATATTGTATTTGCGGAGAATCTTGAAAGTGTCAGGCAAGTGTTGAAAATGATCTCCCGCTTGTGCAAACTTGACTAGCATATCATCAATGTGGACTTCCATATTTTTTCCTAGATGTTCTTGATACATTTTTGTCACCAATCTTTGATATGTGGCTCCAGCATTTTTTAGACAAAGTGGCATGACTTATAACAGTAAGTCTCCTTGTCTGTGATAAATGAAGTTTTTTCTTCATCTAGAGGGTCCATATTTATTTGGTTATAACCTGAATATGCATCTAAAAAACTTAACAGCTCATGTCCTGCGGTAGAACAAATTAGTTGATTTATGCGGAAAAGGAAATGAATCTTTAGGACAAGCCTTATTTAAATCAGTATAATCTACACAAACTCGCCATTCCCATTCTTTTTTGGAACTATCACGGTATTAGCTAACCAGTTAGGGTACTTTACCTCTCGTATGGACCCAAATTTTAAAATCTTTTGTACCTCATCTTGAATTACTTGATTTTTGAAGGATCCCTGCTTCATCTTCTTCTGCTTGACATGTGGATATGATGGGTTCTCATTCAGTTTGTGGTTCATCACCTCCGGTGGTATACCTTCCATATCTGAGTGAGACCAAGCAAAGCAATCTGCGTCAGCTCTTAAAAATTTGATTAACTTACTTTTTATTTCTAGGCTTAGATTTGCTCCGATGTAAACTTTTCTGTCGGGCCAGTGTATAAATATCACTACACCTTCGAGTTCTTCAGTAGTTGTCTTAATGTTTTCATTTTCTTCTGGCTCTTGAATAACATCGGGTCTTGAATCAACATCAGTCTGTCCTGGAATGCCTTCAGTTGAGGTTTGTATCTAGACGTCCTCAACTGAATTATATTGTTGCTATCTCTCGTCTGCAACATCGGTTACCGTGCTTGAAAACCCTACTAAATTAATACTTCTAGAAGCCTGATGATCTCCACGGATTTAACGAATTCCCCACTATGAAGAAAATTTAATAACTTGATGCAATGTGGACGGTAAAACATCCATATCGTGAATCCACAATTTTCCCAGAATTATATTTTAAGACATGTATGCATCTATCACCTGCAACTTTGTATCCTTGATAACCCCTTCTACAAACGCGGTAAGCACTACTTCCCCTTTTGTGATAACGCTTGAATTATCAAATCCGGACGAAGACCGTGCCTTTGGTATCACCTTGTGTAACGACCCGGTCAGTCGTTACGTAGAACCTGCATTATAATTACTGTTATTGACTTTTTATAGGTTGGTTATACTGTTATTGATGTGTTAGAGTTGGTAGGCTTGAAATCAGAATGGTTGTAGTGAGAGTTTAGTCACCTAGTCTTTAAAAAATGGCCTTTTAGTTGGAAAAGTCAACTGAGAGTTGACTTATGAGTAAACGACCTCGGAATGAGGATTTTATGTCTCGGATAGCTTCTTTAGGTGATTTGGGACTTAAGAGTGTGTTCAGAATAATTTTGTGATGTACGGTGTAGAATTAGGCTTGAATTGGCGAAAGTTAGTTTTTGGTGATTTTCGGTCGGCAGTGGAAAATAGGCTATCGGGGTCGGAATGGAATTCCGACAGTTGGAACAGGTTCGCAATGTAATTTTGGATATGTCTGCAAAATTTCAGGTCAATCGGAGTTGTTTTGGATAGTTTCGACATCGTTAGTGAATTTTCGAAATTTGAAAGTTCTTAGGCTTGAATCCGATGTGATTTTGGTGTTTTGATGTTAGTTTTGGTATTCCGAGAGTGCAACTAAGTTTGAATGATCATATGTGATGTGTTGGTATATTTGGTTGGGGTTCCGAACGGCTCGGGATTTATTTCGGGTGGTTAACGGGCATTTTGGCCTTAGGAAAAACTGTTGTTTTTCTGGTTTTTGTGCAGCAACAATTTATTCATCGCGATCACGAGGAACTGTTCGCGATCACGTAAGGTTAAGGAGGACAAGGGGAAATTTGTGCGTCGCGATCATAGGAGTGAGGGTGCGATCATGTAAGGCGAGTGTCTTAAGCAGTGCGATCGCGTGGACTTGATCGCGATCGTGTAGGGTCAGTTAGGCGCGTGGGTAGTGAGGTCAAACGTTCTTCGCGATCGCGTGAGAATGGTTGCGATCACGTGGGTAGAGGTTCCATTGAATCGCGATCGCGTGGCTTGTGCTGCGATCGCGTAGAGTCTTCTGAGGGCATGGGAGATTTGTTCTTCGCGATCGCGTGAGTACTTCCGCGATCACAGTGCATAAATAACTGGGCAGTTAAATTAAAACCCTTCCACGACCATAACCTATTTTAACACCATTTTTGAACGGGAAGAAGCTTTTGAGGCAATTTTGAAGAGGGAAAATCAGTGTTCATCATAGAGGTAAGTATTTTTGACCTTAAAACTAGATTATAGGTGATTAAGGAACATAATCCTAGTGTTTAATTCATGAAAATCAGTAGAAAAAGGTGGGGTTAGGGCTTGAGATTATGAGACCTTTAGGGGTCGATTTGAGGGGTCAAACGAACTTCGATTTTAGCGTCCTTTATATGTACGGACTCGTGAGATGATGATGAACATTTTGGTATAAAATTTGTTGAGTTCCGAGACGCGGGTCTGGGGGTCGGGTTTTGGCTAATTTTGGATTTTGAGCTAGAATTGGTATTTTTCAATTGGATTTCATTCCTTAAGCATAATTTGATGATAAAGATTTGATCTTTATAGATTTTGAGCACTCAGAAGTTGATACGAGAGGCAAGCGGGTCGCAGAGTAGCTTTTCGGGCTAGTTTGAAGTAAGTAAGATCTTTAAATCCTGTCCTGAGGGTATGAAACCCTGGACTTTGCACCTTTTCACGGGTTTTGGATTTCACAAATCGGGAATTTGGGAATATATCCCTTTTTAGGAAACTATTGGGTTGCGAAACGGCGTTTTAAAGCTTATTTCCAACAACACTATTATGATTTGATATATTTGGGCTGTAAGCCATGTTTGGGGCCTAGTGCCGATCTGTTTTAACCCATTGGGGACTGTTTTACTAATATTCTCACTATTTTGAAACTATGATTTTTACTCAATCTTTCTTGTGAAATTGTTGACACTCTTATTTGATGATATTACTATTTCTTGAAATAAAATACTATTTTTGGGTCGAGAACCCCGTTTTATTCATGGCCCGAGTGGCATGCTGAGAGTGTTATGATTGAGTGTGGCTGAGGGCCAATGTTGTGAGAATGTTATGATATGAGAGAGGCCGATGGCTAATATTGAGAGTGATTTATGCCATGATGTGGCTTGTTATAGCGCTTGGGCTGTAGGAGCCCCTCTGGAGTCTATACACACCCTAGTGAGCGCAGGTACCTACTGAGTGATGTTGCCCGCAGGGCTGATACTGAGTGATTGTGAGGTTGCCTGATGGGCTGATACTGAGTGATTGTGAGGTTGCCTGATGGGATGATACTGAGTGATTGTGAGGTTACATGATGGGCTGATACTGAGTGATGGTGAGGTGCTGAGAGAAATTGTTATGAGATATGATTATCGCCCGAGGGGCAGATTTATGAAAAATTTACTGAGTTTTTGACTACGATTCACTTCGTTTTTCAAACTAATTTTTACTGAGATATATTAAAATTATACTTGTTTCAAAGGATTTCTTGAAATTGGTTTTCGAACTTATGTATTTGTTGGATACTTTATGGTGACTTGGTGTTTCTTTTTACTGTTTTTGTGAATTGGTGTAACTGTGTTGTGTGTTTCGTATTTCTCAGACTGTGATTTATTTTCATTACTACTGAGTTAGCGTACTCATCATTACTCCCTATGCCTTTTTGCACAGATCCAGGTACCGGTTCAGAGCAGTAGCTGTCTTTGTTCGTTAGCAGCAGCTTTACAGGATTTCGAGGTAGCTGTCCAACGTCCACAACTTCTCCATTTCCATTCCTTATTTAGTTTTAGCATTTCATTCCTAGACTTTATTTAAGACATTTGTTGAGTTAGTTTTATTCCGTAGATGCTCATGACCATGTTGACTCCAGTCTTGGGAGAGTTGTTTAGACTATTATTGGGGCGTTAAGACTTAAAGAATTATTTTATGCTATGTTTGCTGTTTATTATTGAATTGTGAATTGTTATAATAGAACGAATGGGTAGTTATGTGATGGTTGACTAGCCTAGTTCCACGATAGGCGCCATCACGACCTGTTAGGATTTGGGATCGTGAGAAGTTGTTATCAGAGCTCTAGGTTACATAGGACTCAACGGTCATGAGAAAGTTCGGTAGAGTCTTACGGATCGGTACGGAGACGTCTGTACTTATCTTCGAGAGGGTGCAGAACTCTTAGGAAAAATCTCAATTTCTTGAACTCTTTCGTGCCAATCTATTGATTCTTGAAATCTAAACTCATGTTGTTTCATTCTCTCATAGATGGTGAGGACACGCAATACCGATCAGGGTGACCAGACACCAGCCAAACCCACAAGGGGTCGGGGCCGTGGTAGAGGTAAGGGACCAGCCCGCGAAGCAGCCGGGACAATACCACATGATCCCCCTATTGTTCAGGACCAGGTTCCCGCCGATGGTGCTCCAGTGGGACAGGCTCAGGCACCGGCAATGCCTATTGTTATTCTAGGTCTTTAGGAGACCCTAGCTCAGATATTGACGGTGTGCACTAGTTTGGATTAGGAAGCCGCTATGTCTTCTACTGCCACTGTAGCTCAGGCCAGGGGAGGCAATCAGACTCCAGCTGCCCGGACACCTGAGCAGGCTGTACGGGGTATTCAGGCACCGGGAGCAGCCCTAGCTCAGCCGGTTGCTCCGGTTCAAGATTATGTGGTCCCTGCTATGCCTGAGGATGAGCAACAGACTGGAGAGGTTCAGTAGACTTCAACGTCCGACTTTCAGCGGCACAGAGGGTGAGGATTCCCAAGGTTTTCTGGATAATTGCTAGAGGATACTACGTACTGCGGGTATTTTGGAGACCAGTGGGGTCTCATTTGCTATATTTTAGTTTGCGGGTGCTGCTTTTACTTGGTGAGAGGCATTTGAGAGGCGTAGGACGGTTGGTTCAGCACCACTCATTTGGCAGCAGTTCTCCATGATATTTTTGGAGAAGTATGTTCCTCAGTCCCACAGAGAGGAACAATGCAGGCAGTTTGAGCAGCTGCGCCAGAGAGAGTTGTTTGTTACTCAGTACGAGATGACATTTTCTGAGTTGGCTCGACATGCTTCTGAGTTTGTCCCTACTGATAGGGAGAGGATTAGGAGGTTTGTAGATGGCCTTACTTATCAGCTTCGCATATTGATGACCAGAGAGAGAATGTCTGGAGCTACATTTGAGCAGGTCGTTGACATAGCTCGGAACATTGAGTCAGTTCGTATGTAGGAGCGTGAGGAGAGTGAGGCTAAGAGGCCTCGGGGATCATGTAGCTTCAGTAGCTCCCCTTCTATAGGTCAGTTTCAGTACAACAGAGGTCGTCCATTTAGACATCCACAGCCAGTTCGCCCAGCTTACAACGGTGTATCTCCAGGGCAGGGTCCTCGCAATTCTCATCAGGGACGTTCATCTTTTAGTTCCCTTCCAGCTCAGAGCTCTACCCGAGCATCATCTTATCAGGGTTCTTCTATGCATGGTTCGTCTGGTGGTTATCATGGTGGCAAGGGTTCTCGTCAGTTTTCATCTCCAACTCCAGGTAGTTGTTATGAGTGTGGAGAGTTCGGACATGAGTGGAGGCAGTGTCCCCGTCGTCCTAGTAGTTCATCTCAGCAGAGGGTTCAGCCCTCGGCTTCAGCCCCAGTCACTTCACCACCTACCCAGGCATGTAGAGGCCGCCCTAGAGGGGGAGGTCGAACAGGTGGAGGCCAGCCACGTATTTATGCACTTCCGGCTAGGCCTGATGCTATGGCCTCAGACGCGGTGATTACAAGTACTATTTCAGTTTGTCACAGTGATGCTTTGGCTTTATTTGACCCTGGTTCCACATACTCTTATGTTTTGTCATATTTTGTTCACTTTCTAAATATGCCCCGTGAGCCTTTAGTTACGTCTGTTCATGTTTTGACTCTGGTGGGTGATACTATTATTGTGGACCATGTGTATCGGTCGTGTCTTATATCTATTGGGGGTCTGGAGACCCGAGTGGACTTGATGTTACTCAGTATGGTTGATTTTGATGTGATTCTTGGAATGGATTGGTTATCCCCATGTCATGTGATTCTTGATTGTCATGCTAAGACCGTGACCTTAGCTATGCTCGCAGTTTCGAGAGTTGAGTGGAGAGGGTCTATAGAGCATGTACCTAGCAGAGTGATTTCTTATTTAAATGCTCAGCGTATGGTTGAGAAAGGGTGTGAATCTTATCTTGCTTTTGTGAGGGATGTTAGTAGTGGGACTCCTTCTATTGGTTCTGTTCCTGTAGTCCATGACTTTCCGGATGTATTCCCTGCAAACCTGCCAGGCATGCAACCTGACAGGGATATTGATTTTGGTATTGACCTAGTGCCAGACACTCAGCCTATCTCTATCCCACCTTACCGCATGACACCAGCGGTGTTGAAAGAACTGAAAGATCAGTTTCAGGAACTCTTAGATAAGGGGTTCATTCGGCCGAGTGTGTCACCTTAGGGTGCAACGATGTTGTTTGTGAAAAAGAAAGATGGCTCCATGCGCATATGTATTGATTATAGATAACTGAATAAGGTTACATTGAAAAACCGGTATCCCTTGCCTCGTATTGATGATTATTTGATCAGTTTCAGGGAGCTAAGGTTTTCTCCAAGATCGATTTGAGGTCGGGGTATCATCAGTTGAAGATCCAAGATTCTGACATTCCGAAGACTTCTTTCACGACCAGATATGGTCATTATGAGTTTTTGGTTATGTCATTTGGGCTGACCAATGCCCCAGCCGCGTTCATGAAATTAATTAATAGTGTGTTCCAGCCTTACCTTGATTCGTTCGTCATTGTGTTCATTGATGACATCCTGGTTTATTCTCGTAGCCAGGAAGAGCATGCTCAACACCTGAGGGTTGGTTACAGAGATTGAGGGAGGAGAAGTTTTATGCAAAATTCTCCAAGTGTGAGTTTTGGATTGGTTCAGTAGCTTTCTTGGGGCACGTGGTGTCTAGTGAGGGTATTCAGGTTGATCCAAAGAAGATCGAGGTGGTGCAGAGTTGGCCCAGACCGTCCTCAGCTACAGAGATTAGGAGTTTCCTTGGTTTGCCAGGATATTACCGTCGCTTTGTGGAGGGATTCTCTTCTATTGCTTCACTATTGACCAGATTGACCCATAAGGGTGCTCCATTCAGATGGTCCGATGAGTGTGAGGAGAGCTTTCAGAAGCTCAAGTCAGCATTGACCACAACTCCGGTTTTGGTTTTGCCTACTAGTTCGGGTTCTTATACAGTCTATTGTGATGCTTCTAGAGTTGGTTTGGGAGAGGTATTGATGCAGGACGGTAAGGTGATTGCCTATGCATCTAGACAGTTGAAGGTTCACGAGAAGAACTATCCAGTGCACGATCTTGAGTTAGCTGCCATCGTTCATGCCTTAAAGATTTGGCGGCATTACTTGTATGGGGTACAGTGTGAGATTTTCGCTGATCATCGTAGTTTGTAGTATCTTCTGAGGCAGAAGGATTTGAATTTGTGGCAGAGGAGATGGTTAGAGCTTCTCAAGGATTATGACCTTACTATTTTGTATCACCCGGGAAAAGCCAATGTAGTGGCCGATGCGTTGAGTCGCAGAGCCGAGAGTTTGGGGAGTCTAGCATACCTTTCAGCAGCTGAGCGACCTTTAGCACTTGATGTTCAGGCTTTAGCGGGTCAGTTGGTGAGATTGGATTTGTCAGACCCTCTGCGGGTATTAACTAGCATGGCTTCCCGGTCTTCTCTTTATGATCAGATTAAAGCTCGCCAGTATGATGACTGATACTTATTAGTTCTTCAGGATAGGGTCCGTCGAGGTGATTCCAGAGATGTGACTATTGGTGATGACGGTGTTATGAGGATGCAGGGCCGTATTTGCGTGCCCAATGTGGAAAGGATTCGAGAGTTGATATTAGCAGAGGCTCACAGCTCGCGGTATTCTATTCATCCAGGTGCCGCGAAGATGTATCAGGATCTGAGGCAGCAGTATTGGTGGAGGCGGATGAAGAGAGATATTGTTGAGTATGTAGCACGGTGTCTCAAATGCCAGCAAGTCAAGTATGAGCACCAGAGACCAGGTGGATTACTTCAGAGGTTAGATATTCCATAGTGGAAGTGGGAGCGAATCACTATGGACGTTGTAGTTGGGATTCCACAGATTTCGAAGGGTTTTGATGCTATTTGGGTAATTGTGAATAGATTGACCAAGTCCGCGCACTTCATTCTTGTCAGTACTACTTATACTTCATAGCGGTTAGCTGGTATTTACATTAAGGAGATTGTCTGGTTGCATGGAGTTCCGGTTTCTATTATTTCTGATAGAGGTACTCAGTTCACATCTCAGTTTTGGAGGGCCGTACAGAGCGGTATGGGTACTGATGTAGAGTTGAGCACTGCATTTCATCCTCAGACCGACGGTCAGTCGAAACAGACTATTCAGATTTTGGAGGATATGTTACGGGCTTGTGTGATTGATTTTGGTGGTTCATGGGATCAGTTTCTGCCACTAGCAGAGTTTGCATATAATAGTAGCTACCAGTCCAGTATTCAGATGGCCCCGTATGAGGCTTTATATGGTAGGAGGTGTAGATCTCTGGTTGGTTGGTTCGATCCTGATGAGGCTAAGTTATTGGGCACAAATTTGATTTAGGATGCGTTGGAGAAGGTGAAGTTGATTCTGGAGCGACTTCGCACGACGGAGTCTAGGCAGAAGAGTTATGCGGACCGGAAGGTTCGGGATGTGTCATTTATGGAAGGTGATAAGGCACTGCTGAAGGTATCACCCATGAAGAGTGTTATGAGGTTCGGAAAGATAGGAAAGTTGAGTCCACGGTTTATTGGTCCTTTTAAGGTACTTCAGAAGGTTGGAGAGGTGTCTTATAGACTTGCCTTGCCACCCAGCCTATCGAGTGTTCATCCGGTATTTCATGTGTCGATGCTCAGGAAATATGTTGGTGACCCATCTCATGTGTTATACTTCAGCACACTTCAACTCGAGGGTGATATGTCATATGAGGTAGAGCCAGTAGCAATTTTGGCTCGCGAGGTTAGAAAATTGAGGTCCAAGGATATAACTTCAGTGAAAGTACAGTGGAGAGGTCAGACAGTGGAGGATGCTACTTGGGAGACCGAGCGGGAGATGCAGAGCAGATATCCTCACTTGTTTGAGACTCTAGGTATGTTTCTAGACCCGTTCAAGGACGAACGTTTGTTTAAGAGGGGGAGAATGTAACGACCCGGTCTGTCGTTACGTAGAACCTGCATTATAATTACTGTTATTGACTTGTTATAGGTTGGTTATACTTTTATTGATGTGTTAGAGTTGGTAGGCTTGAAATCAGAATGGTTGTAGTGAGAGTTTAGTCACCTAGTCTTTAAAAAATGGCCTTATAGTTGGAAAAGTCAATTGAGAGTTGACTTATGGGTAAATGACCTCGGAATGCAGATTATATGGCTCGGATAACTTCGTTAGGTGATTTGGGACTTAAGAGTGTGTTCAGAATAATTTTGTGATGTACGGTGTAGAATTAGGCTTGAATTGGCGAAAGTTAGTTTTTGGTGATTTTCGGTCGGCAGTGGAAAATAGGCTATCGGGGTCGGAATGGAATTCCGACAGTTGGAACAGGTTCGCAATGTAATTTTGGATATGTCTGCAAAATTTCAGGTCAATCGGAGTTGTTTTGGATAGTTTCGACATCGTTAGTGAATTTTAGAAATTTGAAAGTTCTTAGGCTTGAATCCGATGTGATTTTGGTGTTTTGATGTTAGTTTTGGTATTCCGAGAGTGCAACTAAGTTTGAATGATCATATGTGATGTGTTGGTATATTTAGTTGGGGTCCCGAAGGGCTCGGGATTGATTTCGGGTGGTTAACGGGCATTTTGGCCTTAGGAAAAACTGTTGTTTTTCTGGTTTTTGTGCAGCAGAAATTTATTCATCGCGATCACGAGGAATTGTCCGCGATCGCGTAAGGTTAAGGAGGACATGGGGAAATTTGTGAATCGCGATCGCAGGAGTGAGGGTGCGATCGCGTAAGGCAAGTGACTTAAGCAGTGCGATCGCGTGGACTTGATCGTGATCACGTAGGGTCAGTTAGGCGCGTGGGGAGTGAGCTCAAACGTTCTTCGCGATCGCGTGAGAATGGTTGCGATCGCGTGGGTCGAGGTTCCATTGAATCGCGATCGCATGACTTGTGTTGCGATCACATAGAGTCTTCTGAGGGCATGGAAGATTTGTTCTTCGCGATCGCGTGAGTACTTCCGCGATCACAATGCATAAATAACTGGGAAGTTAAATTAAAACCCTTCCACGACCATAACCTATTTTAACACCATTTTTGAACGGGAAGAAGCTTTTGAGGCGATTTTGAAGAGGGAAAATCAGTGTTCATTATAGAGGTAAGTATTTTGGACCTTAATACTCGATTATAGGTGATTAAGGAACATAATCCTGTGTTTAATTCATGAAAATCAGTAGAAAAGGGTGAGGTTAGAGCTTGAGATTATGAGACCTTTAGGGGTCGATTTGAGGGGTCAAACAAACTCCAATTTTAGTTTTCTTTATATGTACGGACTCGTGAGATGATGAAGAACATTTTGGTATAAAATTTGTCGAGTTCCGAGATGTGGGCCCGAGGGTTGAGTTTTGGCTTATTTCGGGTTTTGAGCTAGAATTGGTATTTTTCAATTGGAATTCATTCTTTAAGCATAATTTGATGATAAAGATCTGATCTTTATAGATTTGGAGCACTCGAAAGTTGATACGAGAGGCAAGCGGGTCGCAGAGTAGCTTTTCGGGCTAGTTTGAGGTAAGTAATATCTTTAAATCCTGTCCTGAGGGTATGAAACCCCGGACTTTGCACCCTTTCACGAGTTTTGGATTTCACAAATCGGGAATTTGGGAATATATCCCTTTTTAGGCAACTATTGAGTTGCGAAACGGCTTTTTAAAGCTTATTTCCAATAGCACTATTATGATTTGATATACTTGGGTTGTAAGCTATGTTTGGGGCCTAGTGCCAATCTGTTTTAACCCCTTGGGGACTGTTTTTCTTGATATTCTCACTATTTTGAAACTATAATTTTTACTCAGTCTTTCTTGTGAAATTGTTGACACTCTTATTTGATGATATTACTATTTCTTGAAATGAAATACTATTTTTGGGTCGAGAACCCCGTTTTATTCATGGCCCGAGTGGCATGCTGAGAGTGTTATGATTGAGTGTGGCTGAGGGCCAATATTGTGAGAATGTTATGATATGAGAGAGGCCGATGGCAAATATTGAGAGTGATTTATGCCATGATGTGGCTTGTTATAGCGCTTGGGCTGTAGGAGCCCCTCCGGAGTCTGTACACACCCCCAGTGAGCGCAGGTACCTACTGAGTGATGTTGCCTGCAGGGCTGATACTGAGTGATTGTGAGGTTGCCTGATGGGCTGATACTGAGTGATTGTGAGGTTGCATGATGGGCTGATACTGAGTGACTGTGAGGTTGCCTGATGGGATGATACTGAGTGATGGTGAGGTGCTGAGGGAAATTGTTATGAGATATGATTATGGCCCGATGGGCAGATTTATGAAACTTTTACTGAGTTTTTGACTACGATTCACTTCGTTTTCAAAACTAATTTTTACTGAGAGGTTTACTGAGATATATTGAAATTATACTTGTTTCGAAGGATTTCTGGAAATTGGTTTTTGAACTTATGTATTTGGTGGATACTTTATGGTGACTTGGTGTTTTTTTACTGTTTTTGTGAATTGGTGTATCTGTGTTGTGTGTTAGTATTTCTCAGACTGTGATTTATTTTTATTACTACTGAGTTGGCGTACTCATCATTACTCCATGTGCCTCTGTGCACAGATCTAGGTACCGGTTCGGAGCAGTAACTGTCTTTGTTCGTTAGCAGCAGCTTTACGGGATTTCGAGGTAGCTGTCCAGCGTCCACAACTTCTCCATTTCCATTCCTTATTTAGTTTTAGCATTTCATTCCTAGACTTTATTTAAGACATTAGTAGAGTTAGTTTTATTTCGTAGATGCTCGTGACCATGTTGACTCTAGTATTGGGAGAGTTGTTTAGACTATTATTGGGGCGTTAAGACTTAAAGAATTATTTTATGCTATGTTTGCTGTTTATTATTGAATTGTGAATTGTTATAATAGAACGAATGGGTATTTATGTGATGGTTGGCTAGCCTAGTTCCACTATAGGCGCCATCATGACCTATTAGGATTTGGGGTCATGACACCTTGTCTTTAGCTTGCATTTCATTCACCACCCTCAGTAAAATGATATTCATGGAACCACCTGGGTCAATCAAAACTCATTTTACGTTAGTATCGTGTACAAGTAGAGATATTACCAGTGTACCATTTTGAGGAATCATTAAGTCGTCCGCATCATCATCATCAAATGTTATACTGTCACCATCTAAGACCTGGCGAACTCCCTTCCCGTGAGTAATTGCGACTTTTGACGTCTTTTTTGCAACTGTATACGTTACAACATTGACTTCGTCTCCCCCAGAAATTACGTTGACTGTTCTTTTTGGTGATGGAGGTTTCAGTGGTTCCTGTCTGTTCTTCATATATTATTATCTTCCTTTCTCACTGAACAAATCAGTGAGAGCTTTAACAAATGTTCGACTTCTTCTTGAAGAAGTCTACAATCTGCAGTTCTATGGCCATGATCATTATGAAACTCACACCAGAAATCTGGATTTCTTTTACTTGTATCTGATCTCATTTCTTTAGACCAGTGCACCTTATCCCGCATACCTCTTAAAACAGCTACTAATTTGGATGTGCTGATATTAAAGCTGTAATCTCCTATCCTTGCGTGCGTGTTGGAATCATTGCCTCGAGCATCCGTTTCCTTTTTTTTAACCTAGATGAAGAACTCGTGTCTTTTTGCCTTGATCGTGAATTGAATAGTGCATTATCTTGTTTAGATCGAGAGTCTCGCCCTGCAGGTCCCATGTACGGTTCATACCTATTTTTTCGGACCTTTTTCCCGATTCCGGATGTCTCAATCCTGCTCTTTCATCGACCCTTGGCTGTGCGATCATATCTTTTTCTATACGCAACTTTGTACTGTACCTGTTGTATACATCGTTCTAAGTTGTTGCTGGAAACTCTCATAAACTTTCCTTTAGCCTTCTCGTGGCTTCTGAACTTTTCTCGTTCAAATTGCTCGCGAATGCCATAGCTGCCAGTTATCAGGTACTCCCGCTGGAATCAATCCATGAATTCCCTTAGCAATTGAGGGCTCCATTGTTTCACCTTAAAGATGTCTTCAATCCCCTTTTCAACTTTCTGAGTTCCCTAATGTGCTTTTATAAATGAATCTGCAAGCTGAACAAACGAATCAATGAGTTTTGGGGTAAAAGAGAATACCATTTTAACGCCCCTTTTGTGAGAGTTTCACCAAACTTCTTAACCAAAACCGATTTGATTTCTTGCTTGGTTAAATCGTTGCATTTCATGCTAGTGGTGAACACAGTCACGTGATCTTGAGGGTCAGTTGTTCCATCATATTTTTAAATATCAGTCATTTTAAACTTTTTAGGAATTGGTAAAGGTACTACACTTGGCTTCCATGGTTGTTGTGAATATTTGTCAATATTTACCATTTGATCAGGGGCGGTGATCGGTTCCAACCCTACACCACTATAAAGTAGCGAGGAATGGTCGATGCAGTTTTATCTGATAAGGTCGGGATCGATTTCTACAAGGAGTTAATTTGGTTTGGAGCTGGGTATCTAACTAATCTAAATGTGTGTGTTGTTTTTTATTGCACTTCTAACCATTGTTGTGATTGTTTCTATTCTAAAATTGATACTATTGAATGCTAAGAATAAATTGAGTACAATATTTTTGTGAAAGTTTTCAAGGGTTAAAAGGCACTAGGAAGTGACTTCCACCTAAGCGAGTATCTAATGGGGTCGAGAATCTATGACAATCTTGTTATGATTGGGGTCGTGATATAACCATCACACGATAGTGCTCACTCTATACCTCTCGGTAGTTTGAGTGACTTCGCCCGATTTGGCTTTCTCAAGCCCAACTGGATGTTCATGCAACACAAGTGAAATTGGCTCAAGTCGGGTATTACTATCTCTAGGTTTAACCCTTTAATTGGGGCTACAATCTCTTGAATTCACCCTAATTCCTTGTTAGCCTGCTTTTCCTAGACTTAGTCCCTCTTTCTCAAGAAGAGACTAAGCCATAAAGGCACGAATCAGTGTTTACAACCACAAATTCTACAATTAAAGCATGAAATAAGCTAAATATCACTAACCCCTGAACAATTAAGCCCTAAATTTCAAGACCCATTAAATACCCACACTACGGTTGGGTCACAACCCTAGCTATGAGATCTAGCTACTCATAATAATGGTAGAAATTAAAGATAAAGATGAAATATAAGCCATAATATTCAAATACAAGATGAAAATCTAAAGATTAAAGACAAATCTACTCTAAAATTAATCAAAAAGGTAAAGTTCAGCCGTTCACGTGCTCCCTACAATAAAACTTAACCTTAAAATGTCAAAAAGATCTATTTATACACAGCTGGAAATTTTGGACAAAAATGCCCCTGCAAAAAATTTGCGGACGCGTAAATCTGACCGCGTCCACGTAAAAGTGAGCGCGGTCCGCGTTTATTCAATTTTGGGCTTGGGTTGGACTTGGTTTCGCAGACCGTGTAAATTAAGCCGCGTCCGCGTAAGCTTCCATCGCAGCCGTGTATTTTGTACGCGGACCGCGTTCTTCTGTTAAGCTCAATTTGGACCCGGACCGCGTTCTTTAGTTAAGCCTAATTTGCAAAGCCTCTGAATCTCGAACACCGCTCTCAACAAAAATCCCATCGTGGTTGCGCTTTTCCAATGCGGTCAGCGGTAAGTTAAGAACTCAAAACCACTTCTCTGAATCTGCTTCCGCGGACCGCGTAATATTGGCCGCCTCAGCAGTGGTCCTTACGCGGCCGCATTTTTCTACCACTCTCAGCGGTCCAGTCTTAGCCTTGGACTTGTGAAAGTTTGAATCCTTCATGAGTTGATTATGGATTCTTTGCCTCATTTTGACCAACCCCTGCAAGCAAGCACATTAATTTAGTTTTTGAGAATACCTTTACGCATTTTGACCCAAAACCTAAGAAAAAGAGAGCAAATTAGGCTAAAATCCCTAGTTATCAACTCCCCCAAACTTAAGTTTTTGCTTGTCCTCAAGCAAACAAGGTAATTTCCACCTCCACAAGAAAAATAAGGAAAATTTCAGTTGTCCTAAGGTGACTTCATCAAGCATCAATTGAGACTAACAATTACCCTCAACACAAATGCATTATCAACAACATCATGTTATGACTTCTTGAGTTCCACAGGTCTAATGTGACACAAGAGCATCAAGAGTTGACTCAATTCATCTAGGAATATCGCTCTCTCACGTTGGTCATTGTGGATCCCATACCCCTCCTCCTATACTCTCCATGAGCTAATCTCACTTTATAGAATGTGACACTCAAATCAGGGATTGTAAAGAAGTGCGCTCATCACTCTCAAAAGAATGTCACAAGTCTGTCTCTAAGTACCATAATTTCCCTTCATGTAAGTCACCACTAATGCAAGCTCACTCAACTTGAAATCCTATAGGGCTTCATCGGAATGTAATGAAGGCTTTTTGGATCAAGGTCGTACATAATGAACTATGATGGTATCATCTTTCCTTAAGCACTCCATTTCTCAATTCGACTCATACTTTCTTGACTCTTTGAGTCATTTTCTTCTTCCTTGGGGGAACTAGAGACACATTGTCACTCTTTCTTCTTCATGAAAATCATTCTCCCCCTTTTTTCATCATTCCTTGCCTTTCAACATTGTTTTCTTAATTCCTTTCAACCTTTGCTTTCTTTTTGACATGCTTCTTTTTGGCTTTTCATCCTTTTCTTTGACTTTCCTTTTCATCAATTCTTTTTGTTCTATGAACCTTTCATCACTTTTAAATTCCTTGTATCTCCCCCAAAACTTATGTTTTTTCCTATTGTTCATCATGAATGCTAAGGAAAGAGTCGGTGCCAAGAGAGGATCATTATTGTAAAGACCTGTAAATTTTTTAACTAAAAACGATGCCCGGGTAGGTCCCCATGTAGTTATAACTGTAGAAATTCTTAAAAATGGACCTTTTTGAAGTAAAAAGTACCTCGGAACTTAAAAGATAAAAAATTTCAGAATTGTGTGGATCTGCGGTCCACTATGCGATCGCAAATCAGGTATGCAGACCGCATAGTGGTCACATACCTGGACAGTTGCTGTCCATTTCAAGGACAGCTATGCGGCCCAAGATGCGATCGTATTTTGAGAATGCGGGCCACATAGTTATCGCATTCTTGCACCTTGATTCTTGCAGAGGGAGTTATGCGACGCACTATGCGATCGCATAATAGGTATGCAGACTGCATAGTGGTCGCATACCTGGGAAGCCTGCTTTCCTTTTTGGCCCAGCTGAGGGCCATTTATGCTACAGGAATGCGGACCGCACAACAATAATGTGATCGCATTCCTTACCGCATTTCCTACTTCGGGGCTTCTAATTTCTGATTTTAAAACCCGACCCCTAATTTAATAAAACACCCCTCCCCTTCATTTTTAACATCTATATGACCAAAATAGAGAGAAGGGAGAGTGAGTTTAGTGAGAGAAAGTCATCTTCTTCATCAAATCAGTCCACCACCTCTACTCAGGCCTGGAAATCTTCGAGTAGTCGTTGTCTTCTTCACCACAAGAGGTAAGCCTTCACCCTATTTCCCCAACTTTTTAGATTTTAGTTAGAATAAAACACACATAGGTTGGTTCTTGAGAATGAAAGTTAAGACCTTGCATGCATGTGAATAGTCTTCCATAATCTAGTAAAGGGAAGCAAGTTAGAGTAGTCTTTCACTAAAAAGGGTTTATTTAATCTAAGTGATCATATAGCGTTTGATAAAATTCCCAAATGAGTTCATGATTTCTAACTCTAAGTCTAAACATGTCATCTTGTGAATTAGATTGAAGGCTTTAGAAGGTCCGGTGGTTTGAGAATAGATATTAAAGGAAAATTCTGACTCGAGGTATGTATGGCTAACTTTAATCTTTGTAGAGTCGCCTTGTTGTGATGAGGTGAAGAATCGTGTTCTCGGAATGCCTTAATTTGATTACCATGTCATCATGCTACTTGAGACTGTGAAATATGATTCTTTGTGCTTACCCTGTCATGTGCAAGACTCGTTATATGCTTGAATTTATCGGTATGAATGAGAATGTTATTAAATGAATGAAAATGGTAATGAACTCAATTGTTGAATGTATCCAAGTGCTAAGGGCTGTGTAGTAAATGATGGAAAAGAAAGGTGAATGATTTAACTGATCTAAATGGTTATGGCGTACCATACATGACTTACTGCTTGGTAAAGATTATTGTGCCCTTGATTTCACATGGTTGTTTGGTTGTTATGAATTTATACTCTTGATGATAGAAATCCTTGTGATTGAATTAATGGTTGTTGTTTCTAACAATGTGATTGTATGGTGGGATCGGGTTGCGCGCCGCAACAGGTGAAATAAGGATAATATGTTGAGAAGTAATAAGGGTGGAATGTGATTGTACGGTGGGATCGGGTTGCACGCCACAACAGAAAAAATAAGGGTGGAATGATGAGAAGAAATAAGGGTGAAATATGAAGAAGCTGTGGAAACCTCATTTGTGATTCTCTGTATCTCTGTGCAATAATTGTTTGGTTCTTTGACTGCCTTCTATCTGTGCACTGCTTTGATTTTACTTAGAGTAAAGTTTGTTCATACATACTAGTACTATTCAATGGTACTAACGTCCCTTTTGCCGGGGGCGCTACATCTTTTATATGGATGTAGGTGGTTCTATAGAAGGTAGCTCTGCCCGCCGATAGTGGTGCCTTCTCTTTATCCCTTCAGAAGTTCTGGTAAGCCCCACTTCCAATCGGGGCCGTGTGTAGTCGATATCATCTTCATTTTGTATATGTTGTGTTTCTAAAGTTATAGTCGGGGCCTTGTTTCCGTCAAGTCTATGTAAACTCCTAATATTCTTAGAGGCTCCGTAGACACTGTGTGGGTTGTATATATTTTGGGTAGTAGTTATAATTATTCGTAATCGTGGTCCCGTATTAGAAATGTTGTGATTAGTTTGTATATTTTGGGATTATCAAATGTTGAAGCTTTAAAAGAGGAAAATGGACTTATGTTATAAATTCATACTTTGGTTCCATTTGCTATTTCATTTATAGATTTGTATATTATAAACACGGGGTAATGCGTTGGTTAGGAAAGGCAATCCAGGTCCGCTTGACTGAGATCATCCAATTAGGCGCCGGTCTTGTCCCTCGGATTTTGGGGCGTGACAATTATAAAATGGATGAGGGCTTGTAATGTGGTTATTGAATGAAAAAGGCATCGACTCGAAGGAGTTGGCTAAGGATATCATAATGGTAGGCTATGGAAGTTTTCAAAGTTCAAATAGGACCAAGGAGAGCCTATAATCACTTCTCAAGTCGAGCTACATTTAGAATTTCGCCTAGAAAATCATTCGGGGCAAGTTCGGATACGATTAATTAGAGAAGAACGAGCGACAGTATAAGCTAGGACACTGCTGGGAGAAATATCCAACCTCACGAACTGATTAGATAAAGTCTGGATGTCTGAAGCCAACGGTCTCTTGCCAACTAGGATATATGCAATACTGCCCATACTCACCACCTTTATACTCAATGCATCGGCCACCACATTGGCCTTCCCCCAGTGATACAATATAGTGACATCATAATCTTTTAACAACTCTAACCACCTCCGTTGCCTCAAATTTAGATCTTTCTGCTTGAATAAGTACTGGAGGATGTGATGGTCAGTAAAAATCTCACACGACACGCCATACAGATAATGCCTCCAAATTTTCAAAGCATGCACAATAGCTGCTAACTCTAAATTATGAACAAGGTAATTCTTCTCATGAAATTTCAACTGAAGAGACGCATACGCAATCACCCTGCCATCCTGCATCAACACTGCTCCAAGGCCAACTCGAGAAGTATCACAATACTACGTGAAAGAACCCGAATCTGATGGTAACACCAACACCGGTGCTAAAGTCAAGGCTGTCTTGAGCTTCTGAAAGCTCGCCTCATACTTATCTGACCATGTAAATGGGGAACCTTTCTGAGTCAATTTAGTCATTGGGGCTGCTATGGATGAAAACCCCTCCACAAAACGACGGTAGTAACCGTCCAGACCCAAGAAACCCCTAATCTCCGTGGTTGTGGTGGGTCTAGGCCAGTTCTTGACTGCCTCTATCTTCTTAGGATTAATCTGAATACCCTCAGCGGATAAGATATGACCCAAAAAGGCTACTAAATCTAACCAGAACTCACATTTAGAAAACTTAGCATACAACTGATTATCCCTCAAAGTCCGTAGTGTTATACGGAGAAGCTGCTCATGCTCTTCTCGACTGCGGGAGTATATAAGAATGTCATCAATGAACACGATCACAAAAGAGTCCAGATGTGGCTTGAAAACATGATTCATTAAATCCATAAAGGCCGCTGGAGCATTAGTCAGCCCAAAAGACATAACCAAAAATTCATAGTGCCCATACCACGCACGAAAGGCTGTCTTAGGGATATCAGACGCCCTAATCTTCAGCTGATGGTAGCCTGACCTCAAATCAATTTTCGAAAACACTCTAGCACCCTGAAGCTGATCAAATAGGTCATCACTCCTTGGCAGCAGATATTTATTCTTGATAGTAACTCTATTCAGCTGCATGTAGTCTATGCACATTCTCATTGACCCATCTTTCTTCTTTACAAACAAAACCGGTGCACCCCAAGGCGAGACACTAGGTCTTATGAAACCTTTATCTAGCAAATCTTGTGACTGTTCTTTCAATTCTGGTGGGGCCATCTGATATGGAGGAATAGAAATGGGTTGAGTACCCGTAGCCACATCAATACCGAAATCAATATCCTTGTCGGGAGGCATACCCGGAAGGTCTGCAGAAAATACCTCAGGAAACTCATGCACGATAGAAACTGACTCTATAGAAGATACCTCAGCATCAGAATCACGAATATGAGCCAAATAAGCCAAACACCCTCTCTCCACCATGCAACAAGCCTTAGAATATGAAATTACCCGGCTGGGAGGATGACCAGGAGTCCCTTTCCATTCTAATCAAGGCAACCCCAGTAAGGCTAAAGTAACCGTCTTGGCGTGACAGTCTAAAATGGCATAATAGGGCGACAACCAATCCATGCCCAATATAATATCAAAGTCAACCATGTCTAGAAGTAAAAGATCAACACTAGTTTCAAGACCTTTAACGACTACCACGCACGAACGATATACTCGATCTACCACAATAGCATCCCCACCGGTGTAGACACATAAACAGGAACGCTCAGGGGATCACAGGGCACATTCAAATACGAGGCAAAATAGGAGGAAACATACGAATAAGTAGACCCCGGATCAAACAAAATGGAAGCAGCTCTATCACAAGCTAAGATGATACCTGTAATAACAACGTCGGAGGATTCTACCTCAGGCCTAGCTGGAAAAACATATAGTCGGGGCTGAGCCCCACCACCCTGAACCACACCTCTGGGAGGACCTCCACCTCTAGCAGGCTTACCTCCACCTCTAGTTATCTGTCCTCCACCTCGAACATCCTGTCCTCTACCTCTGACTTCCTGACCCTTACCCCTTGCTGGTGCCGGAACTATGGCACGAGAACCCTGGTACTGATGCTGACTACTCAAAATTCTCGGACAAGCTCTCCGAACATGCCCATATTCACCACACTCAAAACATCCCTCCTGATATGAGAACTGACCTTGAAGAACCGGCTGACCACGATAATAACTTTGTAGAGGAGGTGCTCTAATAAGAGCTGAAGGAGCACTGTAGACTGGCTGAGCAGAAGAAGGTACATAAGAAACACGACCCCCTGAAGTACCATGTGAAACCTATAGCGCTGAGTGGAATGGTCTGGATGAGTGGCCTCTACTAAATGAAGTCCCGCCTCCAGACGAGGCACCACTGAAAACACCAGAATGGTGAGGTCTCTTGTCTGACCCCTGACTTCCCATCCCAAGAACTGACTCAACCCTCCTAGCTATATTAGCTGCATCCTGAAGAGAAATTTCGGACCCTGTTTCCTTGGCCATCTGCAACCCGATGGGCTGAGCAAGGCCATCAATAAACTGTCTGACCCTCTCCCTCTCTGTGGGCAATATAAGAATAGCATGTCTAGCCATATCCACAAAACGAGTCTCGTACTGAGTCACAGTCATGTTGCCCTGCTGTAGTCGCTCAAACTAACGACGCTTATCCTCTAGAGTAGTGACATGTAAGAACTTCTCCAAAAAGAGATAAGAAAACTGATCCCAAGTCAGAGCAGGTGATCCCACTAGCCTAGTCAACAAATAATCTCTCCACCATTTCTTGGCGGAACCAGTCATCTGAAAAGCTACAAAATCGACCCCATTGGTCTCCAAAATACCCATATTACGCAACACCCCATGACAACTATCGAGATATTCCTGTGGATCCTCCGAAGTAGCACCACTGAAAAGGACAGGAAATAGCTTAATGAACCTGTCAAGTCTCCACAAAGCATCCGATGACATGGCTGCCCCATTAGCGGGCGGCACTGCTGCAACTAGATGAATTACCCCTAACAGTATTGGTCACTAGAGTTTGAACCTGAGGAGTAGTCTGAACTGGAGTGTGGGTAGTAGGAGTTGGGACCCCTCCTCCAGCCTGAGATACGGCTGCTGCAACATGAAAGGTGCCAGTCTCGGCCACACTCTCCATAAGGCCCACTAAACGGACCAAAGCATCCTGAAGAACTAGGGTGGCAATAAACCCCTCGGGAACCTGAGCTGGTCCCGCTGGGACAGTCTGAGCCGGAAACCCCTCATTAATCTCAATCTGGGGTTCCACAGCTATGGCTGCTGCCTGAGCAATGGGCTGAGTCCTGACCTTGCCTCGGCCTCTGGCGTGGCCTCGGCCTCTGCCCCTAGTAGGAGCTGCTGCTGCTGGAGGTCCGGAATTCTGGTCAGCAGAAGATGAAGCACGTGTTCTCGCCATCTGCGAGAGAATAGAAGAATCCAAATCAGTATTTGAGATACAAGAATCACACTATAGAATATAAATAAAAATGGAGTTGTTTCCTAACTCAATAGCCTCTGAGAGACAAGTACAGACGTCTCCGTACCGATCCTTCAGACTCTACTAAGCTTGTTCGTGGATTGTGGGACCTAAGTAAATCTAGTGGCTCTGATACCAACTTGTCACGACCCAAATTCCCAACCTTAGGGATCGTGATGGCGCCTAAAACCACACTTGCTAGGCAAGATAATGTTAGAATTCGATTGACTAATTTTCTTAATTAATTACTTAAGCATAAATAAAACAATTTAAAATGGACTCAATTAATATAATTTCCAACAACCTCAAAACAAAATAATAATAATAACCAACTAAATGAAACGAACCACGAACTAATTATATAATTAACTCTAAGACTACCCTTGGGTCTGGTGTCACAATCCACGAACTACTAAAGAATACTACAAATAATGGTTGAAAGAAATAGCGTAACTGTTCTGAATAATATAAAACAGTGTATGTAAAAATATAGGAGAAGACTCTCGGAATCTGCGAACGCCGGCAGATGTACCTCGTGTCTCCAAATAAATCGGTGGTCATCGTGAAGTCCTCTACTGCTGACTAGTACCTAGTTCTGTGCAAAAGAGCACATAGTGTAGTATCAGCACAACCGACTCCATGTACTGAGTATGTGTCGAGCCTAACCTCGGCGAAGTAGTGACGAGGATAAGTCGGGGCTTCAACAATATAATCGATAACAACAATAAATAATAAAGCCAGAAAGAAATCTAAACAAATAGATAAATAAGTGCTGCAACAAATAAAATATCTCAGCTATAACCAATTCTCAAATAACTCTTCGAAGTGCCAAACTTTAACTTTGAATAGAAATAATATTGAAATATTTAAAGAGTAGTAAAATAGACATTTTAACTTTTCAAAACATTTATTTTCTTGTTCTTTTAAATCAATCGTCGGAGACTCGGCGGTGGTGTCCCGCATATAAGCAATATAGGCCAGACAACCCTTCTCGACCATGTGTCAAGCCTTCAGGAATGAAATAACCCAGCTGGCTGCACTAACTGAGGAACCTCTCCACTCCAACCTAGGCGACTCAGGCATGGCTAAAGTAACTGTCTTGGAACGGCAATCTAGCACGACATGATAAGGAGATAGCCAATCCATGCCAAGAATAACCTCAAAATCAACCATGTCGAGCAACAGAAGGTCCGCTCTGGTCTTGAGCCCACAGAATGTAATAACATAAGACCGATAGACCCGGTCTACAACCACAGAATTGCCCACAGGAGTGGACACATATATAGGAGAACCCAAGGTTTCACGAGGATTATCCAGAAAATGAGCAAATAATGCTGAAACATATGAATTGGTGATCCTGGACCAATTAATACTGAAGCCTCTCTACCACATACTGACCTGTGATCACGGCGTCTGAGGCCACTGCATCAGATCTAGCCGGAATAACATAGAATCTAGCCGGAGCACCTGAATACTGGGCGCCACCAGAGTGAACATGAGCTGACTGGCCTTCCCCTGACTGGTCTCCACCTCTAGGACGACCCCTGCCGACCTGTTCTCCTCCTCTAGGTGGCCGGACTGCTGGTGCTGGACCCATCGGTTGATAACCCTGTTGCACTGCCTTGCCCCAAAACCTGGGACAATGTCTCCTCATATGACCTGGCTCCCCACACTCGTAACAACCACTAGGTACGATAGCCTGCTGCCCCGAAGAAGAACCCTGAATGGCCGGAGAGCGATGTGGACCCTCTGACATAGCACTAAAGTAGGAACTTGAGGATCTTTGATGACTGGAATATCCTCCGGGTGAACTCTAAATAGCTGGAGGGCGGTAAGAACGCTCTGGAATGGCTCTGAACTGAGGCCTCGCTGGAGCACCTTGGGGAGGTGGCGGAGGTGCTGAATACGAAGGCATGCTGGGCTGACTACTGTTGAACTGACCTCTGCCCCTAACTGGGGAACCTCTGAAGTCCCCAGAGAATCTAGCCCTCTTGTCCTGATGCCCCTGCTCCCTGCTCCTCGACCGATACCCCTCGATCCTGAGAGCAATCTCTACCACGAGCTGATAAGGAGTACCCATCTGCACCTCTAGGGCCATGGTGGCCCTAATACCTGGATGCAACCCAGCCACAAACCTCCGCACTCTCTCGGCCTCAGTATGTAGTATCATCAGTGAATGGCGAGGCAACTCTGAAAATATAGCCTCATAATTTGTCACTGACATATGTCCCTACTCTAGCTGCTAAAACTGATACCGCAGCTCTTCCCTCTCATAGGGTGGAATATATCTGTCCAGAAACATCCGAGTGAACTGCTTCCAAGTGACAGGAGGAGAATCTGCTGGCTTGCTGAGAATGTAGGACTACCACCACCTGCAAGCTCTGCCCTCTAACTGGAAGGTAGTGAAATCCACTCCATGGGACTCTAATATCCTCATGTTGTGCAGTCTGTCCTTGCACCGGTCAATGATGTCCTAGGAGTCCTTGCTTCGCTCACCCCCGAAGACCGGAGGGTGCAATCGAGTCTATCTATCCAATAACTTCTACAGATCACGGTCTGCAGCTGGTCTAGGATCAGGTACTGCTACAGGATGAACCTCACCCACATGCAATGTACCAGGGGTATGATGTAGTGCTGCTGTCTGACCTACAGCCTGGGTAGTAGGGGTCTGTACTCCCCCTCCCGCCTGAGAAGTGGCAGAATCTGCTGGAAATAAACCAGCCTGGGACATAGTGTCCATAAATCTCATCATACGGCCCATGACCTCCTGGAAGCCTAGCGCCGTCATGAAATCCACTGGAGCAGGATCTGCTGGAGGCACCTCGTCCTGCTCCTCTATAATAGGATCCTCTGGTGGTGGTGCAACTAGAATAGCTCTGGGACACCCTCGTCCCCTAACTTGGGCTAGTGCCCTTCCCCGACCTTTGCGACGGCCTCTGCCGGCGGGGGTAGCGGCGTCTCTCGGGTCTTGAACATTGGATGCACGCGTCCTCACCATCTGTGAGAGAATAGAAGGATGAGTTTTAGTAAACCATCGACTACACGACAGAATATGAATAAAGAGAGATTTCTTAACACCCTATAGCCTCCCGAAGATAAATACAGACGTCTCTGTATCGATCCGCAAGACTCTACTAGGTTTGCCCGTGGCTTGTGGGACCTACGTGAACCTAGATCTCTGATACCATGTTGTCACGATGCAAAATCCTAACTCAGGTCGTGATGGCGCCCAACAGCGAGGTCAGGCAAGCCAACACTCAATTTACTAAGGTTTCCTTCCTTTTTGATTAAACATCTCAACATATACCAAGTTGTTAAAGCTTACAACATTAACCGAAAAAGGGTTTACCAGTTTTTAACCAAAGGTAGTCATAAGAGGCATGAGCCAATATATATACAGACTATAACTCGTAATAGCTACCACGTGTGTGTGTTAGGAACTAGTGTCACAAGTCCTACGGGAATACTAACTGAATATACAAAAGATATAACATACATTCCCACTGTCTGAAAGAAGTAGACAGGAAATAAGCAAAAGAGACTCCATGGTGCTGCCGAGGATCGTCAGGAAAAGCAGCTCACCGTGAAGTCAGATCCAAATGTAATCAGAATCTAGCTCCGGTGTGATAACCAGACGCACCAGCCTGAGAACCTGTATAATTAAGTACAGAAGCGTAGCATGAGTACATAAAATAATTATTTACCTAGTGAGTATCCCGTCTAATCTCGAAGAAGTAGTGACGAGAGGTCGACTTGACACTCACTAAGGTCCAATAATATGATATAACAGAATATGATGAAAGCAGTAGGCATGTAAAGGCAGTAGAACAGAAAATATAAGGCACTGAAGTCCGAGCAAGTACTGGAACTAAATAAGCAATTACTCCTTCGACTTTCCCCCAAATAATCTATCAATCAATATCCATGAAATCAACAACAATTTATCAAACGCATACGGGATGAGGACAACCGGCCTGAGCCATAGAATAATCAGTTATGTGCACTGTCGAGGGTCGAACGGCCCGAACCATAAGTGCATCCTTGCCATAATCAATCATACCTATGCACTGCTGAGGGTCGAACGGCCCGAACTGTAAGTGCATCTTTTAATCCGCCGTCGCGTACGACCCGCTCCCATGAGAGTAGGGGAAATCACACTCCGCTCGCGAAATGTAAATTGCGAAGCGGTCACATGCACACACAATAATCCTTAACGATTTACTTTCTGTAAACAATTCCTCCCAACTATCCAATTCCATAACGTCAGGGAAAACAATACTACATATAACATGAGTTCATCGCATATAATTCATTACAAGGAAGAATACAAGGCATGATGTAGGCCTTACTACCCGGACATAGCAATAATATCCACTACGTACGGACTTTCGTCACTTGGTACGTACGTAGCCCCCACAAACATTACACATAGCATTTAAATCACCTATGGGGACAATTCCCTCTTAAAAGGTTAGAAAGGAGACTCACCTCGTGTCGAATCTATTTCTTGGACCGAGAACGCGCCCAAAACTCCGATCTCTACTCCCGAGGACTCGAAGCTAGCCAATGTTATACAAATATATCAATTCATGCTCAAAGTATGGAAATTCTCCTACTTATTTAGTAAATTCATCATTCTTGAAGAAATCTCAAAATTCGCCCCCGGGCCCGCACACTCGGATTCCAACAATTCTTGAGGAAACACTCACCCATAGTCTAAGGATCATTAATATATGATTTTTACTTTATTTCGTAGCAAATTGACGTGTAATTTTCTAAATTTCCTAAATTCCTAGGTTACTACCCAAACCCCTAAATTTTCACTAATTTAGTAGCTAGTTTAATTAGTAATTCATGTATTAAACTAGTACTAGAGTAGAATTTACTTACCTTTTCAGAAGATAGGTGAATTTGCCCTTTCCCAACCTCCCAAGGTCGACAATGGTGGAAAGAAAATGAAGAAAATGAACAAAATCCCGTGTTTTAAAGAAACACATTGCCTAGCAGTGGTTCCGCATCTGTGGCTCAAGGACCGCACCTGCGGTCTCGCACCTGCCGAAATGAGACAAGGGCCTGGGCTCGCACCTGCGTGCAAGAGTCCGCACCTGCGGGAAATGGCCCGCACCTGCGAGAACTGGGCGGCCCACCTGGGATCGCACCTGTGAGGCTGGGACCGCAAGAGCGGTCCCGCACCTACGTCTGGGCAACCGCACCTGCAGTCACACCAGATCAGGTGCACCAGCAACCTTTGCAGTTGGTTTTTGGCCTCGTTTGGTTCCCGAGAAGAACCTGGGCCCACCCGAGCCCCCGTCCAAACATACCAACAAGTCACAAATCATAATACAGACTCGCTCGAGCCTTCGGAATACTCAAAACAACGCTAAAACTCAAAATCACCCCTCAAAACCCCCTAGAATCAAAACTTAAGAACTTCAAGTTTTTGAATTCGATAACAATGCGCCGAACAGACCTATACTACTCGGAATGACACCAAATTTTGCAGGCAAGTCATAAATGATATAACAGAACTATTCCTAGTCTCGAAACTCCATTCGGACCTCGATAACACAAAAACACGTTCCAAACCAAATTATGAACTTAAGAAACCTCTTCTTTCGATATTGGGTGCCGAAACACCCCCGGGTCATCCAATACCCATTCCAAACATATGCCCAAGTCCGAAATCATCATACAAAGCTACCAGAACTGTTAGAACTTGATTCCGAGGTCGTTTGCTCAAAATGTTGACCGAAGTCAAACTTGGCCAAAAAGGCCAATCTTAAGGAACCACCCGTCCCTTGAAAGTCATAAATCACAATAAGCCGCTATGGGAAGTTTCATTTAGGGGAACGGGGTCCGAATACGCAAAACGACCGGTCGGGTCGTTACAATCTAAGTATTTTATGTGTAGATTCATCAATACTAGTGTAAAGCTGATTGAATTCACACAAAGATAATGGGGATTCCTTACCTTGAAGATGGGAGGATTTGGAGGTCTTGAGAGAGTGGAGGAAAACTCAAAAATTCTTCCGAAAGAAATGGGGAAGTGGACCCCCGAAATTTCCTAAAAATACCCTTGTTGGGTCGCGCCCGGTCAGGCAAAGCGAGACTTGCTTCGCTATCCACCAAAATAACTGGGTGGTTTGATTTTGGTAATTTCATCATAACTTCTTGTAGGAATGTCCAAATGACGAACAATTTGAAGCGTCAGAAATTAGAATCCAACAACTTTCATTTGATAGGTTGTGAATCACCAAACACCTTATATATTTGTATATATGCTCGTCCAAAGTGTGGTCTTGTGCGTACTCATCTGGAATTTTAGTCTATCATGTAATTTTTCAACTTGGCTTAAACTTAGGTCTCTCCTTGGACCCCAAATCACTTATGATATGCCTCATACAATTATTATCATAACCAATTGATTACCATCACGTTAATACCCATTTAATGTATCCACAACCGATTCAAATTTACGGGGTGCTAAATTATCTCCTCCTTGGGATCATTCGTCCTCGAATGATTGTCCTTGCTGTCTCTTCAGCTAACTTCGGACCTTAAATGGGTTTGTTGGGAACATGAACATTCATTAACACTTGTATACTAAACTGAATGAATACACGATTATTGAGCTGATGAGATACTGAACTGAATAGGTACTAGATTTAATGTCTACTAAACTGACTAAACAGTGAAAGACATGGAGATTGTAATATAAGGTCTGAAGGAGAAGGTTAGTTACCTTCAAACATTTCTCCAAAACACCTGTCCGCTAACAGAGCATAACACAAGCCTTAGAGGGCATCATAATACGCATAACATGAAACTGTCACGACCAAAATCGAGGGGCCACGACAGGCACCCGGTGCCTTACTCAATCGAGTACCAACATAACGTATCTTTATTATTGCATCATTATATACACGTGACATACTGGCCTAATAGGCCAACATGATCATTTATAAACTCGAAACATAGGCTGATAAGCCATACAATCTTTCACGTACACAGCATATGTCTACAAGCCTCTAAGAGTAATTAAATGTCATAAAGATCGGGACAGAGTCCCGCCACTCCAAACAATACACGTCTAAATCATACTAACCAAACAAGCAACTCCGAAGCAAATGGAGCGCATCAACATCTTCCACTGAGCTGATAGCCTAATTAGAGGGCTCTCGACCTGTCTATCGGGACCTGCGGGAATGAAACACAACGTCCCCAGGCAAAAGGGACGTTAGTACGAATAATGTACCGAGTATGTAAGGCATATAAATAAGTACATAACAGACACAGAAGAATTGTAGAGTAACTGACTCAGCCTGTAAGTCTGGATAATTTTGTAAATCATGAAATACGTATAATGTCACGCATATGCATATGAATGTCATGTTGTGAATAGGTACATATTTCATGACATCATCAGTCCTCTAAGGGCATCCCATCATATAGATAGCACCTGCGGAAATGGGACAAGGGCCTGGTCTCTCACCTGCGTGCAGGAGTCCGCACCTGCAGCTCCGCACCTGCGAGAATTGTGCGGCACACCTGGGATCGCACCTGCAAGGCTGGGACCGCGGGAGCGGTCCCGCATTTGCGTCTGGGCAACCGCACCTGCGGCTACACCAGATCAGGTGCACCAGCAACCTTTGCAGCTGGTTTTTGGCCTCGTTTGGTGCCCGAGAGGCACCTGGGCCCACCCGAGCCCCCGTCCAAACATACCAATAAGTCGCAAATCATAATATGGACTTGCTCGAGCCTTTGGAACACTCAAAACAATGCTAAAACTCAAAATCACCCCTCAAAACCCCCTAGAATCAAAACTTATGAACTTCAAGTTCTTGAATTCGATAACAATGCGCCGAACCGACCTATACTACTCGGAATGACACCAAATTTTGCAGCCAAGTCATAAATGACATAACGGAACTATTCTCGGTCTCGAAACCCCGTTCGGACCTCGATAACACAAAAACACATTCCACACCAAATTATGAACTTAAGAAAACTCTTATTCCGATATTGGGTGCCGAAATTCCCCCGGGTCATCCAAAATCCATTCCGAACATACGCCCAAGTCCGAAATCATAATACGAAGCTACCGGAACTATCAGAACTCGATTCCAGGGTTGTTTGCTCAAAATGTTGACCAAAGTCAAACTTGGCCAAAAAGGCCAACCTTATGGAACTAAGTGTTCCTATACTGCTCTAAACATTTCTGAATCCCGAGCCACCCGTCCCCTGCAAGTCATAAATCACAATAAGCCTCTATGGGAAGTTTCGTTAGGGGAACGGGGTCCGAATACGCAAAACGACCAGTCGGGTCGTTACATTCTCCACCTCTTAAACAAACGTTCGTCCTCGAACGGGTCTAGAATCATACCTTAAGTGCTGAATAAGTGCGGATATCTGCTCCGCATGTCCTCCTCGGACTCCCAAGTCGCCTCCTCGACCGGTTGGCCCCTCCACTGGACCTTTATGGCAAAAACTCTCTTGGATTTCAACTGGCGACCCTGTCTATCAACAATAGCAATTGGCTCCTCCTCGTAGTCCAACCTCTCATCCAACTGAATAGTGCTGAAATCAACCACGTGAGAGAAGTCGGCGTGGTACCTCCGGAGCATGGATACATGAAAGACCGGATGAACTCCTGATAAGCTGGGAGGTAAGGATAACTCATAAGCAACCTCCCCAACTCGCCTCAACACCTCGTAAGGACCTATGAATCGCGGTCTCAACTTGCCTTTCTTCCCGAATCTCGTAATACCCTTCATCGGCGAGACCTTCAACAAAACCTTGTCTCCCTCCATAAATGACACATCATGTGCCCTCTGATCCGCGTAACTCTTCTGTCTAGACTGTGCTGCTCTCCTGAATCAACTTCACCCTCTCCAGAGCATACCTCACCAGGTCGGTGCCATATAACTTAGCCTCACCAGGATCAAACCACCCGATAGGAGAACGACATCGCCGACCATACAAGGCCTCAAATGGAGCCATCTCGATGCTGGACTGATAACGGTTATTGTAAGCAAACTCGGCCAAAGGCAGGAACTGGTCCCACTGACCTCCGAAGTCAATCACACATGCCCGAAGCATGTCCTCCAATATCTGAACCGTACGCTCTGACTGACCATCAGTCTGAGGGTGAAATGCCGTGCTGAGATCTATCTGGGTACCCATCTCACTATGAAATGCTCTCCAGAAGTGCAAGGTGAACTGAGGACCTCGATCTGATATACTGGACACCGACACACCGTGTAACCGGACTATCTCTCGAATGTAGATCTGGGCTAGCCTCTTAGAAGTATAAGTAGTAGCTACAGGAATTAAATGCACCGATTTGGTCAATCTATCCACAATGACTCAAATCGCGTCAACCTTTCGCAAAGTCCGAGGCAACCCAACCACGAAGTCTATAGTGATGCGCTCCCACTTCCACTCAAGAATGGGCATCTATTGAAGTAGGCCTCCTGGCCTCTGGTTCTCATACTTAACCTGCTGGAAATTAAGACACCTAGCCACATACTCCACAATGTCCCTCTTCATCCGCCTCCACCAGAAATGCTGCTTCAAATCACGATACATCTTCGTAGCACCAGGATGAACAGAATACCGAGAACTGTGTGCCTCCTCTAGAATCCTCCATCTAAGTCCATCGACAATAGGAACACATAAAAGGCCCTGAAGTCTCAGAACACCATCCTTGCCAATAGCAATCTCCTTGGCCCTACCCTGACTCACTGTCTCCCGTAGCTCTGCCAAACACGGATCATCATACTGCCGAGCCTTAATCTCCCCCAATAAAGAAGACGGAGTAACCACATGTGCAAGAACTCGATGAGGCTCTGAAAGGTCTAACCTCACTAGGCGATTAGCTAAGGAATGAATGTCTAAGGCTAGAGGTCTCTCCCCCGCTGCAATGTAAGCCAAGCTACCCATACTCTCTGCTTTCCTGCTCAAGGGATCTGCTACCACATTTGCCTTGCCCGAATGATAAAGAATGGTGATAGCATAATCCTTCAACAACTCAAGCCATCTGCACTGCCTCAAATTAATATCCCTCTGTTTGAACAAGTGCTGCAAGATGCGGTGGTCTGTATAAACCTCACAGGGCACTCCATACAAGTAGTGCCTCCAAATCTTACGGGCATGAACAATCGTCGCCAACTCTAAATCGTGCACAGGGTAATTCTTCTCATTAACCTTCAGCTGGCGCAAAGCATAAGCAATAACTCTCCCTTCTTGCATCAACACACATCCCAAATCAACGCGTGAAGCGTCGCAATACTGTATACATCCCAAAACCGGAAGGCAATACTAGAACTGGTGCTGAAGTCAATGTTGCCTTGAGCTTCTGAAAGCTCGCCTCACACTCGTCAGACCATCGGAACGGGGCATTCTTCTGAGTCAATCTAGTCAATGAAGTTGCAAATAAAGAGAACCCCTCCACAAATCGGCGTTAATAGACTGCTAGGCCCAAGAAGCTCCTGATATCTGTAGTTGAATTAGGACGTGGCCAATTCTGAACTGCCTCGATCTTCTGAGGATCAACCTTGATACCCTCTCCGGATACCACATGCCCAAGAATTCCACAGAATCAAACCGGAATTCACACTTGGGGAACTTAGCATATAGCTTCTGTTCCCGCAAAGTCTGGAGCACAACTCTCAAATGCTGCTCGTGCTCTCCCAGGCTACGTGAGTAAATCAAGATGTCATCTATGAAGACAATGACAAAGGAATCAATATATGGCCTGAACACCTTATTCATCAAGTCCATGAATGCTGCTGGGGCATTAGTCAAGCCAAAGGACATCACCAGGAACTCATAATTGCCATATCTCATACGAAGAGCAGTCTTCGGAACATCTGAGGTCCGAATCTTCAACTGATGATATCCCGATCTCAAATCAATCTTAGAAAACACCATAGCACCCTGTAACTGGTCAAATAATTCATCGATGCACGGAAAAGGATACTTGTTCTTACTGGTAACCTTGTCAACCGGCACTAATCAATACACATACGCATAGACCCATCCTTCTTCTTCACAAATAGTACTGGAGCACCCCACGGAGATACACTCGGTCTGATAAACCCCTTAGCCAACAAATCCTCAAGCTGCTCCTTCAGCTCCTTCAAAGCCATACGATACGAGGGAATGGAAATAGGCTGAGTTCCTGGAGCTACATCAATACAAAAATCAATATCACGATCCGGAGGCATGCCTGGAAGGTCTGAAGGAAATACATCTGCAAACTTTCGAAACTCTGGCACTGAATCAATCGTCGGAGACTCGGCGGTGGTGTACCACACATAAGCAAGATAGGCAAAACAACCCTTCTCGACCATGTGTCGAGCCTTCAGGAGTGAAATAACCCGGTTGGTTTCACTAACTGAGGAACCTCTCCACTCCAACCTAGGAGACTCAGGCATGGCTAAAGTAACTGTCTTGGCATGGCAATATGTCACTGACATCTGTCCCTGCTCTAGCTGCTCAAACTGATACCGCAACTCTTCCCTCTTAGAGGGTGGAATATATCTGTCCAAAAACATCTGAGTGAACTACTCCCAAGTGACAGGAGGAGAATATGCTGGCTTGCTGAGAATGTAGGACTGCCACCACCTGCGAGCTCTGCCCTCTAAGTGGAAGGTAGTGAAATCCACTCCATGGGACTCTAATATCCTCATATTGTGCAGTTTGTCCCTGCACCGGTCAATGAAGTCCTGAGCGTCCTCGCCTCGCTCACCCCCAAAGACTGGAGGGTGCAATCGAGTCCATCTATCCAAAACTTCTGCGGATCGCCGTCCGCATCTGGTCTAGGCTCAGGTGCTGCTACAGGCTGAACCCCACCCACGGGCAGTGTACCCGGGGTATGATGTAGTGCTGCTGTCTCACCTGCAGCCTGGGTAGTAGGGGTCTAGACTCCCCCTCCCGCCTGAGAAGTGGCAGGATCTGCTGAAAATAAACCAGCCTGGGACATACTGTCCATAAATCTCATCATACGGCCCATGACCTCCTAGAAGCCTGGCTCCGTCATGAAATCCACTGGAGCAGGATTTGCTAGAGGCACCTCGTCCTGCTCCTCTATAATAGGATCCTCTAGTGGTGGTGCAACTGAAATAGCTCTGGGATGCCCTCATCCCCTAACTCGGGCCGGTGCCCTCCCCTGGCCTCTGCCACGGCCTCTGCCGGCTGGGGTAGCGGAGTCTCCCGGGTCTGGAACATCGAATGCACGCGTCCTCACCATCTGTGAGAGAATAGAAGGATGAGTTTTAGTAAACCATCGACTGCATGACAGAATATGAATAAAGAGAGATTTCTTAACACCATATAGCCTCCCGAAGATAAATACAGACGTCTCCGTATCGATCCGCAGGACTCTACTAGGTTTTCCTGTGGCTTGTGGGACCTACGTGAACCTAGAGCTCTGATACCATGTTGTCACGACCCAAAATCCTAACTCAGGTCGTGATGGCGCCCAACAGCGGGGTCAAGCAAGTCAACACTCAATTTACTAAGGTTTCCTTCCTTTTTGATTAAACATCTCAACATATACCAAGTTTTTAAAGCTTAAAACATTAACCGAAAAAGGGTAATTTACCAGTTTTTAACAAAAATTAGTCATAAGAGGCATGAGCCAATATATATACAGACCATAACTCGTAATAGCTACCACGTGTGTGTGCCAGGAACTAGTGTCACAAGTCCTACGGGCATACTAACTGAATATACAAATGATATAATATACAATCCCATTGTCTGAAAGAAGTAGACAGGAAATAAGCAAAAGAGACTCCATGGTGCTGCCGAGGATCGTCAGGAAAAGCAGCTCACCGTGAAGTCAGATCCAAATGTAATCAGAATCTAGCTCCGGTGTGATAACCAGACGCACCAGCCTGAGAACCTGTATAATTAAGTACAGAAGCGTAGCATGAGTACATAAATAATTATTTACCTAGTGAGTATCCCGTCTAATCTCGAAGAAGTAGTGACGAGAGGTCGACTTGACACTCACTAAGGTCCAATAATATGATATAACAGAATATGATGAAAGCAGTAGGCATGTAAAGGCAGTAGAACAACAAATATAAGGCACTGAAGTCCGAGCAAGTACTGGAACTAAATATACAATTACTCCTTCGACCTTCCCCCAAATAATCTATCAATCAATATCCATGAAATCAACAACAATTTATCAAACGCATACAGAATGAGGACAACCGGCCTGAGCCATAGAATAATCATCTTTGTACACTGCCGAGGGTCGAACGACCCGAATCATAAGTGCATCCATGCCTTAATCAATCATACCTATGCACTGCCGAGGGTCGAACGGCCCGAACCATAAGTGCATCTTTTAATCCGCTGTGGCGTACGACCCGCTCCCATGAGAGTAGGGGAAATCACACTCCGCTCGCGGAATATAAATTGCGAAGCGGTCACATGCACACACAATAATCCTTAACGATTTACTTTCTTTAAACAATTCCTCACAACTATCCAATTCCATAACCTCAGGGAAAACAATACTACATATAACATGAGTTCATCGCATATAATTCATTACAAGGAAGAATACAAGGCATGATGTAGGCCTAACCACCCGGACATAGAAATAATAGCCATTACGTACGGACTCTCATCACTTGGTACGTACGTAGCCCCCACAAACATTACACATAGCATTTAAATCACCTATGGGGACAATTCCCTCTTACAAGGTTAGAAAGGAGACTCACCTCGTGTCGAATCTACTTCTCGGATCGATAACGCACCCAAAACTCCGAATTCTACTCCCGAGGACTCGAAACTAGCCAATGTTATACAAATATATCAATTCATGCTCAAAGTATGGAAATTCTCCTGCTTATTTAGTAAATTCATCATTCTTGAAGAAATCTCAAAATTCTCCCCCGGGCCCGCACACTCGGATTCCATAAATTCTCGAAGGAAACACTAACCCATAGTCTAAGGATCATTAATATATGATTTTTACTTGATTTCGTAGCAAATTGACGTGTAATTTTCTAAATTTCCGAAATTCCTAGGTTACTACCCAAACCCCTAAATTTTCACTAATTTAGTATCTAGTTTAATTAGTAATTCATGTATTAAACTAGTACTAGAGTAGAATTTACTTACCTCTTCAGAAGATAGGTGAATTTTCCCTTTCCCAAGCTCCCTAGGTCGACAATGGTGGAAAGAAAATGAAAAAAATCCCGTGTTTTAAAGAAACACACTGCCTAGCAGTGGTTCCGCACCTGCGGCTCAAGGACCGAACCTACGGTCTCGCACCTGCGGAAATGGGACAAAGGCCTGGGCTCGCACCTGCGTGCACGAGTCCGCACCTGTGGGAAATGGCCCGCACCTGAGAGAATTAGGCGCCCCACCTGGGATCGCACCTGTGATCCTGGGACCGCAGGAGCGGTCCCGCACTTGCGTCTGGGCAACCGAACCTGCGGTCACACCAGATCAGGTGCACCAACAACCTTTGCAGTTTGTTTTTGGCCTCGTTTGGTGCCCGAGAGGCACCTGAGCCCACCCGAGCCCCCTTCCAAACATACCAACAAGTCACGATTATAATACGGACTCGCTTGAGCCTTCGGAACACTCAAAACAATGCTAAAACTCAAAATCACCCCTCAAAACCCCCTAGAATAAAAACTTAAGAACTTCAAGTTCTTGAATTCGATAACAATGCGCCGAACCGACCTATACTACTCGGAATGACACCAGATTTTCAGGCAAATCATAAATGACATAACGGAACTATTCCCTATTCAGAACTCCGTTCGGACCTCGATAATACAAAAACACGTTCCAAACCAAATTATGAATTTAAGAAAACTCTTATTTCAATATTGGGCGCCGAAACACCCCCGGGTCATCCAAAACCCATTACGAACATACGCCCAAGTCCAAAATCATCATACGAAGCTACTGAAACTGTCGGAACTCGATTCCGGGATCGTTTGCTCAAAATGTTAACCGAAGTCAAACTTGGCCAAAAAGGCCAACCTTAAGGAACTAAGTGTTCCTATATTGCTCTAAACACTTCTGAATCCTGAACCACCCATCCCCTGCAAGTCATAAATAACAATAAGCCGCTATGGAAAGTTTAAGTTTGGGGAACGGGGTCCGAATATGCAAAACGACTGGTCGGGTCGTTACAATCTAAGTATTTTATGTGTAGATTCATCAATACTAACATAAAGATGATGGAATTCACACAAAGATAATGGGTATTGATTACCTTGAATATAAGTGGATTTGGAGGTCTTGAGAGAGTGGAGGAAAACCCTAAAATTCGTCCGAAAGAAATGGGGAAGTGGACCCCCAAATTTTCCTAAAAATACCCTTGTTGGGCGCCCGGTCTGGCAAAGCGAGACTCGCTTCGCTGTGCTCCAAAATAACTAGGTGGTTTGATTTTGGTAAGTTCATCATAACGTCTTGTAGGAATGTCCAAATGAAGAACAGTTTGAAGCGTCAGAAATTAGACTCAAACAACTTTCATTTGATAGGTTGTGAATCACCTAACACCTTATATATTTGTATATATGCTCGTCCAAAGTGTGGTCTTGTGCGTACTCATCTGGAATTTTAGTCTATCATATAATTTTTCAACTTGGCTTAAACTTAGGTCTCTGCTTTGAGCCCAAATCACTTATGATATGCCTCATACAATTATTATCATAACCAATTAATTACCATCATGTTAATACTCATTTAATGTATCCACAACCGATTCAAATTTACGGGGTGCTACATTATCTCCTCCTTGGGATCATTCGTCCTAGAATGATTGTCCTTGTTGTATCTTCAGCTAACTCCGGACCTTAAATGGGTTTGTTGGGAACATGAACATTCATTAACACTTGTATACTAAACTGAATGAATACACGATTATTGAATTGATGAGATACTGAACTGAATAGGTACTAGATTTAATGTCTACTAAACTGACTAAACAATGAAAGACATGGAGATTGTAATATAAGGTCTGAAGGAGAAGGTTAGTTACCTTCAACATTTCTCCAAAACACCTGTCCGCTAACAGAGCATAACACAAGCCTCAGAGGGCATCATAATACGCATAACATGAACTGTCACGACCCAAACCGATAGGCCACGACGGGCACCCGGTGCCTTACTCAATCGAGTACCAACATAACGTATCTTTATTATTGCGTCATTATATACATGTGACATACTGGCCTAATAGGCCAACATGATCATTTATAAACTCGAAACATAGGCTGATAAAGCCATACAATCTTTCACGTACACGACATATGTCTACAAGCCTCTAAGAGTACATAAATGTCATAAAGGTCGGGACAGAGTCCCGCCATTCCAAACAATACGCGTCTAAATCATACTAACCAAACAAGCAACTCCGAAGCAAATTGAGCGCACCAACATCTACCGCTGAGCTGATAGCCTAATTAGAGGGCTTTCGACCTGTCTATCGGGACCTGCGGGCATGAAACACAACGTCCTCAGGCAAAAGGGACGTCAGTACGAATAATGTATCGAGTATGTAAGGCACATAAATAAGTACATAACAGACGTGGAAGAATGGTAGAGTAACTAACTCAACCTGTAAGTCTGGATAATTCTGTAAATCATGAAATACGTATAATGCCATACATATGTGTATGAATGTCATTTTGTGCATAGGTACATATTTCATGACATCATCGGGCCTCTGAGGGCATCCCATCATATCATCTCGTCCACTATGGAAAAACCATTAACGTATACCAACTGATCAGGTGGTGGTGCGTATATAACGTCGTAACCTTTTCCCATATCCCATATACATATGCATAAATATATAGGCGTATATAACATCGTCTAAGTCATGGGTCAATGTACATATATAAATGCATGCAATGCATCAGAAATATGTTAATAAGATTTTCTCGGAATGCCATAAATATTAATATGCCTTTCGGATAAAATTTATCAAATATGTATTTTTCTGAGACCCATGAACATAGGATAATAATAATAATAATTCACATGGGGAATCATGAATATAGACACCCCTAGTATTTCTATGAATAGAGTAATTTATGGAAACTGTGCATTTACTTGTTTCTTCTGTATAATTTGGATCATGCCAAAAGAAAAGAAGGGGTAGCCTTAACATACCTGGAGTAGGGAAAACTTCTTATAATACTGTTGGAGAAGATTGCACGTATTCCTTTAGAACTGCAAAATTTTACATTGCTACGATTCTAAAAAATTCTCGTTGGAATTGTGTCGTTGCAATTTAAAACCGCAAAATTGGATTGAATTTTTGCCTCTGTTCTTTGAAATATTCGAACCAGGAAAGGATATGTTCCTTTCTATGGTTTTGGACGTCTTTGGTTCTCTTTTGTCCAAATTGAAAAATGGAAACAAAGACTTCTCTTTGATCTTATTGTTGTCCAGAATGAAAATGGAAACAAAGACTTGTAGTAAGTCTTACCTATTAAATTCTAACTGCTCTTAGTTAGCCACCTAGGTATAGAATGATTAAGAGTCATTTTGTTAGTCGTGTGGATTGGTACCACATTTCTAGGGAAGGGGATTAATCTTTATCTCATATTTTAATAATTAACTAGGTAATATCTCGTTACCCAGTAATTAATCAATTACCTGTATAATTAAGAATTATCCCAAATTATCTAAAAATACTACTTATTTTTAATATAATTTATATATTATACTACCGTGGTTATATGGTACCTTGTATGGTACTAGTCCATAAATATCGGGTATTAATGCTCGGCCCGAATTATATCCTAACATGCCAAACTTGGATGATTTTTTTTTTTTGACTTGCTTTCCCTTTCACCTTCACGAATTTACTCATCACTTGTGAAATAGCATAATCTTTATAATCTCTAAATAATATTTTACTTGGATTGATGTACAATACTACAGAGTATGACATCGTCGTAATTTAGTACGACAAAGCGTAACATCATTGTAATATAATACTGCAGGACGTAATATCGACGTAATATTGCGGGGCGTAACAGAAACATATACGTGAATACTAGTCTATCATGGATATGTATATTCTGAACTAACATGGATATACGAATTCTGAACAGGCACAAATATTTGAGTACTGAAATGATATCAATATCTGAGCACTGAACTAACATCAATATCTGAGTATTAAGCTGGCATAAATATCTGAGTACTGGACTGACATGAGTATCTGAGTACTAAACTGACATGAATGTTCTAACATGAGATCTAAATACTGGAAACACAAATGTCATGACATGAGATTTGAATACTGGAAACTTAAATGTTATAACATGACATGCAAAATACTGGTGTACAACCGCTAATTATGGTGGAAATTCTAACTTATAAACTACTTACCCGTTCCTTTATAGGATTCTATATGGGCCGATGTGTGATGACCCAAGGGGTCATTTATTGAATTTAGAATCTGTTCTAGGCTTATTAGCCATAAAAAGATTAAATTTAACTACCTCGATTTGCGAGCACAGTCCGGACGTAAAACCGAAAAGCTTTTATGTGAAAATATAAGAAATAATCATTTTTAGAGTTAAAGTTTGACTTTAGTTGACTTTGGTCAACATTTTGAGTAAACGGAACCGGATCCGTGTTCTGACAATCCCGGAAGGTCCGCAGTAGAATATGGGACTTAGGCGTATGCCCGGAAATAAATTTTGAGGTCTCAAGCCTTAGAAATCAATTTTTGAAAGAAATTATTTTGCTGAATTATTAACGATAAAAAAAGAATCAACGTTTGAAACCATTGGTATTGGGACCGTATTTTAGTTCCGGATCCCGGTACATATTTGTTATAGTATTTGAATACTATTTGTGAAATTTGGTGAGAATCGGAGTTTATTTGACATGATTCGGACGTCCGGTTGAGAAATAGTGAAAGTTAAGTGTTCTTGAGAAAAATGATGAGTTTTAAGGTTAAATTCATAATTTTACATATTAATTTCATGATTTGATCGCACGAGCAAGTCTGTATGATGTTTTTAGACTTGCGTGCATGTTTGGTTTAGAGCCCCGAGGGCTCGGGTGAGTTTCGGGTAGGCTTCGAGATGTTTTTAACTTGTAAAAAAAATTCTGCTGTCATAACAGTTTCTGGAGCTCTGGTTCTCCATGCTTTTTTCTAAAAAAATAAAAAATATATATAAATGAAAATTACAGTAACCATAGCCTATTAAAACACCAACTCGGGCAGCAACCCTTTTCTTCATATTTTTCGAACTACCAAGTCCTAGAGACGATTTTCTTCACCCAAGTTCATCCCCAAAGTGTTGGTAATCAATTCTAAGCTCTACTCTTTCAATTACCCAGTATTTTTTATCACTTTTAAATCAAGAATTTTCATGGTAAAAATTGAGGGTTTGGATAGAATTAGGGAATTTTGTAAAAATCGAATATTTACCTCGAATTGAGGTCGGATTTTGAAACTAATTGTATATTTGGGTTCGTGGGTGAATGAGTAAACGTAATTTGGTCTGAACCCCGAGTTTAGACCAAGCAGGCTAGGGGTCGGGTTTTTACTTTTTTTTTAGAAAACTTAGCAAAAAATCATATTTTTCAATAAAGTTAGTTCCTTTAGCATAGATTGATGATATTGATTTAATTATGATAAGATTCGAGCAAGTTAGAGGTGAATTCAAAAGGAAAAGTCGTTATTGAGCAGTGAGTGGCCTGCGAAATTGAGGTAAGTGTTTGGTCTAACTTTGACTTGAGGGAATAAGACTCCCCACTTGTTTTCTATGTGAAATGCATGGGTGTGGTGTATAGGTGAGGTGACGAGTATCTATGCACCACCCAAATGGCCTGTCAAGCATGATCCCTTCCCCGTTCCCAATTTAATTGATCATGGTCTTAATTGTTCTTTGTTAATTATTGTTTCCATGACTACTAGGCCTTATTACTTTGCTGTTAAATATTATTTTGGTTATTTTGGAAGAATATTGGTTGTGTATTTGGTTCTTGGGGAACAAAAATATTGAGCAGTTTGACACTATTTTTGAATATATATATATATATATATATATATATATGTGTGTGTGTGTGTGTGTGTGTGTGTGTGTGTATGTGTGTGTGTGTGTCGGTTTCTCTTGATTATTTACATTTGTTGTTGTAAGTGTGTTGAAAGTGTTGTAGGGATGTGCATTTGAATCGGTATATCGATAAATCGAAACAATTATTTGTTATCGGCTTATCGATAACGGTTTATCGATTTCGATTTAGATTTCGAAATTTTCCTTATTGAGTTATCGATTTCGATTTCGATTTCGATTTTGTCCTCTTCGGTTATCGGTTTATCGATAAACCAATAAGATATACTAAAAAGACAAATATACCCTTATATCTATAATACCCTTTCCTTTACCCTAAGTCTCTAACCCTATCATTTCCTCTACCCATTCTTCAGCTGCTTTTACCTTTCTCCCTCTCTACCCATGCACAAATGCACCCACCTCCACTTATGTATATCTAATAATATTGTGCTATTTTGTAGGTAAGCGTTGGACAGACAGAAGCAAAGGTTTGTTTCTTTGGCTTGCATACTGATTAATCAGCTATTCTATCCATGGTGAAAACAGTGGGGAGACGATTATTAACTTTAGATTTGCTATTCTGCAGGGGTTTATGACTTGTCTCTCATTTTACTTTCCATTTTATCAAAGTGTGTCCTAAATGTTTTAGAAATAAGTAAGATTTATGTTATTAGTTGATGATTATGTGCTCTATGATCAGGTGGAGGCCATCATGAATGACTTCATACAACTGAAGCCACAATCAAATGTTTACGAAGTTGAAACTATGGTTGAAGGTCAAGGTTTTATCTGAAATATCTGCTTTTATAGAAAGTAGATGCCAAACGTCCTCTAGTGAAAAGTGTTTCACTTTGGGAACTAAGCCATTCACAGTCCGATTTGAATCGATCTTTCTGACTATGATAGGGACTCTTTATGATTTCACATTTGATTCGGACGAGGAGGCTGAAAATTTGCGAAAACCAGCTTCCCTATAGGAACATTTGCGGGATTCCACGGATGAGGAGGCTGATTTATCGCTTTTAGCTTCTTTTTGTCCATATTAGTTAGGCGTATTTATAGCGATATACTTTCCGGGGAATCCCGCAATTTTTTTTATTGGTGTAATCGATAACCGAATCGATAAGCCCCAATAATTGATAAATCAAAATCGAAAAAATCGAAACCTTATTGAAACGATAACGATAAGCATATGTACAAATCGATAATCGATAAGTAATTATCGATAAGGGTCAAAATCGAATCGATAAATCGAATGCACACCCCTAAATTAGTGTTCGTTGTTCTCTTAATCCTATCATGGTACGTAAAGACTGAGTTGGGTTGACAGTGTTATGGTGATTACATATATTCGGGCTAATATTATTGTGGGATGTTGTTGTTTAAAGCTTACGGGCTATACTGCTTTCTGTTTGAAATTTTTGAATCAAAATTTGGTGTGATAAGGTGTTGGTGTGATAAGGGTGGATAATTGGTGTGATAAGGTGTTGGTGTGATAATGGTGGATAATTGGTGTGATAAGGGTGGATAATTGGTGTGATAAGGGTGGATAATTGATTGTGATATGGGTGAATACATTGATTATGATATTGTGAATAAGTGGGATTGGTTTGCTTGACGCAACAAGACAGTGAAAAAGGGAAATAATGATATTTTACTGATTTTTTAAACTTTAAATGATTTGGAAATTCTTGTTTTACTCTACAGTTTTTCTTATATGTGGAACATGTGATTATGTTAAAGTAAAGTTTGAATACTTGGAGATTTACTTGAATATTGGTTATAGCTGAGGCCTGGAAAAGACAGCTGAGTTATTTCATTGTTGTTGCAGTACTTAATTATTTGTTTAGATTTCCTTCTTGGTTTATATTTATTGTCTCAGTTATATTTTTCTTGTTCGTGTAGAATACTTTTATTGCGTTACTGTATATATTATTGTCATAGGTTATATGTTGTTAATGCCCCGCCGTAACCTCGTCACTACTTTGTCGAGGTTAGGCTCGACACTTACTCAGTACATGGGGTCAGTTGTACTGATACTACACTCTGCACTCTTTGTGCAGATCCAGGTACTAGCCAGCAGTAGGCATTTTTAGAGCAGCCATCTATTTATTCGGAGACACGAGGTATATCTGTCGGCATTCGCAGATCCCGAGAGTCTTCTCCTAATTTTTATAAAACTATTTTAGTATATTCAGAACAGTTACACTAATTCTTTCAGCCCAGTATTTGTAGTAATCTTTAGTGGTTCGTGAATTGTGACACCAGACTCTGGGGTAGTTCTAGATCGGTTTATATAATTAGCTCGTGGTTCGTTTTTATTAATTGTTTAGTATTTTATCTGTGAAAATTATTTACATTAAGTTTACTTTAAATTTATTTATTGATGCTTAAGAAAATAATCAAAGGAAATTAGCTACTCGAATTCTAACATTGGCTTGCCTAGCAAGTGTGGTGTTAGGCGCCATCACGATCCCTAAGGTTGGGAATTTGGGTCGTGACAAGTTAGTATCAGAGCACTAGGTTTCTTAGGTCTCACAATTCACGAACAAACATGGTAGATTCTGAAGGATCGTTACGGAGACGTCTGTACTTATCTCTCAGAGGCTATGAAGTTAGGAACAATTTCACTTCTATTATACTCTATCGTGCGAATTTATTCTACCATTGATGATTGAACTTGTCTATTCTTGTTCTCTCACAAATCTCGACAACACGCAAAGCGTCTACAACCTGACAAGAGATGAAGCCCCAATGACAAGTACGATTAGGGGAAGAGATAGAAGCAGAGCTCAGTTTAAAGTCCGAATATCAACACCTATTGTGCAGTCTCAAATGGATCTAGATGCGGAGGTTCTAGCTCAGTCGATACGGGTTGTACTAGTCCATATCCCAGAAGGATTTATAGTTACTCCAGTATTGCATAACAAGGGAATAGTTGAAAGTAACAGAGTTGATTTATATGAGTTGTGAAGTTTAACATTGTGGATTATCAAACATTGTGACCTATGACTTCGTGCCAAGTGGGGAAGTCTACTGTCAAGGGATAGATTGCGGGGTCATGTGTTATACCGGTTTTGCCCTAGAATGTATATTGCCTGAGATTTTGCAAGAGATAACGATGGGACTTGCGATGTGTCTGCCTCCTTAATAACCCTATACCTCAGTACCAAAAGAGTTATTCAAACAACTTTAAATATACAGAAGGTCTACTCAGAGCGGAAGTCACGGTTGCGGATTTTGGGGTGCTCCAGAGGGAGTACAATAATTAACAAGCTTCTAGGCTACATGGTTCGTGCCAAGATTTATCGGTATAAAGCTCTACTTTTGTGATCATTGTGTGTCAATAGAGATGAGAGTTACCCCAAAAGAATAATGAAAAGTATATGAATAAAGCGGGTAGCTCAGCAGTGTTGGGTTAACATAGTAAAAGAAGAAATTGGCCGCCGGTGTTTGTGACAATCCTACGAAGAGGATGACCAGCCAATGCAGCATCAATTACTTGACTCATGTAACGACCCGATCGGTCGTTTTGTGTTATCGGACCCCGTTCCCCTAAATGAAACTTCACATAGCGGCTTATTGTGATTTATGACTTGTGGGACGGATGGTTCGGGATTCAGAAGTGTTTAGAGTGGTATAGGAACACTTGGTTCCTTAAGGTTGACATTTTTGGCCAAGTTTGACTTCGGTCAACATTTTGAGTAAACAAACTCAAAATTTAACTACGACGGTTCCGGTAGCTTCATATGATGATTTTGGACTTGGGCGTATGTTCGGAATGGGTTTTGGATGACCCGTGAGCGTTTCGGCGCCTAATATCGAAATAAGAGTTTCCTTAAGTTTGAAATTTGGTTTGGAATGTGTTTTTATGTTATCGAGGTCCGAACGGAATTTTCAGACCTGAAATAGTTCCGTTATATCATTTATGACTTGCTTGCAAAATTTGGTGTCATTCCGAGTAGTATAGGTTGGTTCGGCTCATCGATATAGAATTCAAGAACTTGAAGTTCTTAAGTTTGATCTTTAGGGGTTTTGAGGGGTGATTTTGAGTTTAGCGTTGTTTTGGGCGTTCCGAAGGATCGAGCGAGTCCGCATTATGATTTGGGACTCGTTGGTATATTTGGACGGGGGCTCGGGTGGGCCCAGGTGCCTCTCGGGCACCATACGAGGCTAAAAAATAGCTGAAGCAATTGTTGGTGCACCTGTTCTGGTGTGACCGCAGGTGCGGTTGCCCAGTCGCAGGTGCGGGATCGCTCCTGCGGTCCCAGGCCTCGCAGGTGCGGCCTCAAGGGAGCTGCCCTATTCTCGCACGTGCGAACAATATTTCGCGTTGTCCATTTCCGCAGGTGCGAGACTCTTCTCGCAGGTGCGAGATCGCAGATGCGAATTCCCTGTAGGCAGTGAGGTTCTTTAAATACGGGACTTAATCACTTTTCACCTCATTTCTTCCACCATTGTCGACCTAGAGAGCTTGGGAAAGAACCAATCCACCTAGCTGCAAAGAGGTATGTAAATTCTACCCTAGTGTTAGTTTAATACATGAATTCCTAGTTAAATTAACTACCTAATTAGTGAAAATCAAGGAATTGGGTAGTAACCTAGGGCTTTCGAGAATTTAGGGAATTACCCGTTAATTAGCCATGAAATCAAGTAAAAATCATGTATTAACGGTCCTTAGGTTATGGGTGAGTGTTCCCTTCGAGAATTTTCGGAATCCGAGCGTGTGGTCCCGGGGGTGAATATTGGGATTTCTTCAAGAATGATGAAATGACTAAGTAAATAGGAGAATTCCATACTTTTGAGTATTAACTGATATCTTTATGTAACATTTTCCTAGTTTCGAGTCCTTGGGAGACGAGTTTGGAGTTTCGGGAGCGTTCTTGACCCGGAGAGTAGGTTCGACACGAGGTGTCTAACCTTGTAAGAGGGAATTGTCCCCATAGGTGATCTAAATGCTATGTGTTAATGCTTGTGGGGGCTACGTACGTACAAAGTGACGAGAGTCCGTACATAGCGGCTATTATTATTATTATGTCCGGGTAGTTAGGCCCACATCATGCCTTGTGTTCTTCCTCGTAATGAATTATATGTTATGAATTCATGTTAAATGTAGCATTGTTCCCTGAGATTTATGGAATTTGATAATTTGAAGGAATTGTTTATGGAAAGTAACTTTTAAAGGAATATTGTGTGTGCATGTGACCGCTTCGCAATTTACATTCCGCGAGCGGAGTGTGATTTCCCCCACTCTCATGGGAGCGGGTCGTACGCCACGGTGATATTGAAAGATGAAATTCTGGTTCGGGCCGTTCGACCCTCGGCAGTGCACAAATATGATCATTTTATGGATTAGGCCGGTTGTCCTTATCCCGTATGCGCATGTTAAATTGTTAAAGATTTCATGATACTGAAGTGACAAGATATTTGGGGGGAAATGAAGTAGTAATTGTGTATTTACTTCCATTTTGAATTACAGTTATCTTTAATGTTTACTGTTTTTTTTATTCCTCGTATGCCTACTGCTGATATCATATCTTGTTAAATTATTTTGTTGGACCTTAGTGAGTGTCAAGTCAACCTCTCGTCACTACTTCTTCGAGATTAGACGGGATACTCACTGGGTACATATTTATTTATGTACTCATGCTACGTTTCTGTACTTAATTGTACAGGTTCTGAGGCTGGTGCATCTGGTTATCAGACCGGAGTTCGATTCTGAGTATAGACTGGATCTGACTTCACGGTGAGCTGCTTCTCCTGACGATCCTCGGCAGCACCATGGAGTTTCTTTTGTTTATTTCTCGTCTATTTCGTCCAGACAGTGGGACTGTATATTATATCTTTTGTATATTCTGTTAGTATGCTCGTAGGACTTCTGACACTAGTTCCTGGCACACACGTGGTAGTTATTATGGATTACGGGTCTGTATATATATTGGCTCACGCCTCTTTATGACTGCTTTTCGTTAAAAAAATGGTTAATTATCCTTTTCGATTAATGTTTTAAGCATTAAAACTTGGTACATGTTAGAATGTTTAATCAAATTAGGGAAACTCCTTAGTAAATTGAGTGTTGTCTTGCCTGACCCCGGTGTTGGGCGCCATCACGACGTGAGTTAGGGTTTTGGGTCGTGACAACTCAGTTCTCTTAATCCTATCATGGTACGTAAAGATTGAGTTGGGTTGACAGTGTTATAGTGATTACATATATTCGAGCTGATATTATTGTGGGATGTTGTTGTTTAAAGCTTACGGGCTATACTGCTTTCTGTTTGAAATTTTTGAATCAAAATTTGGTGTGATAAGGTGTTGGTGTGATAAGGGTGGATAATTGGTGTGATAAGGGTGGATTATTGGTGCGATAAGAGTGGATAATTTATGTGATAAGGGTGGATAATTGGTGTGATAAGGGTGGATAATTGATTGTGATATGGGTGAATACATTGATTGTGATATTGTGAATAGGTGGGATCGGTTGCACGCCGCAACAAGACAGTGAAAATGGGGAATAATGATATTTTACTGATTTTGTAAACTTTAAATGATTTGGAAATTCTTGTTTTACTCTACAGTTTTTCTTATATTTTGCGCATGTGATTATTTTAAAGTTAAGTTTGAAAACTTGGAGATTTACTTGAGTATTGGTTATAGTTGAGGCGTGGAAAAGGCGGCTGAGTTATGTCATTGTTGTTGCAGTAATTAATTATTTGTTTAGATTTTCTTCTTGCTTTATACATATTGTATCAGTTATATTTTTCTTGGTCGTGTAAAATTATTTTATTGCCTTACTGTATATATTATTGTCACAGGTTATATGTTGTTAATGCCACGTCGTAGCCTCGTCACTACTTCGTCGAGGTTAGGCTAGGCACTTACTCAATACAGGGGGTCGGTTGTATTGATACTACACTCTGCACTCTTTTGTGTAGATCCAGGTACTAGCCAGCAGTAGGGATTTTTAGTGTCACAACCCAAAATCCTAACTCAGGTCGTGATGGCGCCCAACACCGAGGCCAGGCAAGCCAACCCTTAAATTTCTAAGAATTTTCACATATTTAATTAAACATTCCAACACATGCCGAGTTTTAAAGTTTACAACATTAATTGAAAAAGACAATTAGCCAGTTTAACCAAAAGCAGTCATAAAGAGGCGTGAGCCAATATATATACAGACTCGTAAACCATAATATCTATAACGTGTGTGCCAGGAACTAGTGTCACAAGTCCTATGGGCATACTAACAGAATATACAAAGATATAATACAACTATTCCACTGTCTGGAAGAAATAGACGGGAAATAACAAAAGAAAATCCATGGTGCTGCCGAGGATCGTCAGGAGAAGCAGCTCACCGTGAAGTCAGGTCCAGTCTATACTCAGAATCGAACTCCGGTATGATAACCAGAAGCACCTGCCTCAGAACCTATACAATTAAGTACAGAAGCGTAGCATGAGTACATAAATAAATATGTACCCAGTGAGTATCCCGTCTAATCTCGAAGAAGTAGTGACGAGAGGTCGACTTGACACTCACTAAGGTCCAACAAAATAGTTTAACAAGATATGATATCAGCAGTAAGCATACGAGGAATATAAAAACGGTAAACATTAAATATAACTGTAATTCAAATAAATATTGGAAGTAGATGCACAATTACTACTTCATTTCCCCCCAAATATCTTGTCACTACAATATCATGAAATGTTTAACAATTTAACATGCGCATACGGGATAAGGACAACCGGCCTGAGCCATCATAATAATCATATATTTGCACTGTTGAGGGTCGAACGGCCCGAACCATAATTTCATCTTTCAATCTCATCGTCGCGTACGGCCCGCTCCCACGAGAGTGGGGGAAATAACACTCCACTCGCCGAATGTAAATTGCGAAGCGGTCACATGCACATACAATATTCTTCATAAACTACTTTCCAGTGAACAATTCTTTTAAATTATCAACTTCCATGATCTCAGGGAAAGAAGGCTACACATAACATGAATTCATGAAGCATATAATTCATTTCGAGGAACATGATGTGGGCCTAACTACCCAGACATAACAATAATAGCCGCTACGTACAGACTCTCGTCACTTGGTACCTACGTAGCCACCACAAATATTAACACATAGCATATATATCACCTATGGGGACAACTCCCTCTTACAAGGTTAGAAAGAAGACTCACCTCGTGTCGAACCTACTCTCCGGGTCAAGAACGCGCCCGAAACTCCAAACTCGTCTCCCAAGGACTCAAAACTAGGCAAATGTTACATAAAGATATCAATTAATACTCAAAAGTATGGAATTCTCCTATTTACTTAGTCATTTCATCATTCTTGAAGAAATCCCAAAATTCACCCCCGAGCCCACATGCTCGGATTCTGAAAATTCTCGAAGGAAACACTCGCCCGTAACCTAAGGATCGTTAATATACGATTTTTGTATGATTTCATTGCCAATAAATGGGTAATTCCCTAAATATTCATAAGCCGTTGGTTATTATCCTAACCTTTGATTTTCCACTAATTAGAAGGTTAATCTAGCTAGAAATTAATGCATTAAACTAACATTAGGGTAGTATTCACTTACCTTTTAGCTACTAGGTCGTGGGGCTGTTTTCCCAAGCTCTCAAGGTCTTTAATGGTGGAAAGAAATGGAGGAAATGAGCTAATCCTGTGTTTTAAAGAACTCACTGCCTACAGTGGTTCTGCACCTGCGGCTCAAGGACCGCAGTTGCGGTCTCGCACCTGCGGAAATGGGACAGGAGGCCTGGGCTCGCACCTGCGGGAAAGGGCACGCACCTGTGAGGAACGGGAAGCCCACCTTGGGGTCGCACCTGCGACTAGGAAACCACACCTGCGGTCACACCAGATCAGGTGCACCAGCAACTGTTTCAGCTGGTGTTTGGCCTCGTTTAGTGCCCGAGAGGCACCTGGGCCCACCTGAGCCCTTGTCCAAACATACCAACAAGTCCCAAATCATAATATGGACTCGCTCGAGCCTTCGGAACACTCGAAACAATGCTAAAACTCAAAATAACACCTCAAAATCCCTAAAGATCAAACTTAAGAACTTCAAGTTCTTGAGTTCGGTATCAATGCGCTGAACCGACCTATATTACTCGGAATGACACCAAATTTTGCGAGCAAGTCATAAATGACATAACAGAACTATTCCCGGTATAGAAATTCCATTCGGACCTCGATAACACAAAAACACGTTCCAAACCAAATTTCAAACTTAAGAAACTCTTATTTCGATATTGGGCGCCGAAACGCTCCTGGGTCATCCAAAACCCATTCTGAACATATGCCCAAGTCCGAAATCATCATACGAAGCTACCGGAATCGTTGAAACTCGATTCCGAGGTCGTTTACTCAAAATGTTGACCGAAGTCAAACTTGGCCAAAAAGGCCAACCTTAAGGAACTAAGTGTTCCTATAACACTCTAAACACTTCCGAATCCTGAACCACCCGCCCCCGCAAGTCATAAATCACAATAAGCCACTATGGGAAATTTCATTTAGGGGAACGGGGTCCGATAACGCAAAAAGACTGGTCGGGTCGTTACATTCTCCACCTCTTAAGCAAACGTTCATCCTCGAACGGATCTAGAATCATACCTTAAGTGCTGAATAAGTGCGGATATCTACTTCGCATGTCCTTTTCGGACTCCCACGTCGCCTCCTCGACTGGTTGGGTCCTCCACTGGACCTTTATGGCAGAAACTTTCTTGGATCTCAACTGGCGATCCTGTCTATCAATAGTAGCAACTGGCTCCTCCTCGTAGCCCAACCTCTCATCCAACTGAATAGTGCTGAAATCAACCACGTGAGAGAAGTCGCCATGGTACCTTCGGAGCATAGATACATGAAAGACCGGATGAACTCCTAATAAACTGGGAGGTAAGTCTAGCTCATAAGCAACCTCCCCAACTCGCCTCAACACCTCGAAGGGACCGATAAACCTCGGGCTCAGCTTGCCCTTCTTTCCGAACCTCATAATACCTTTCATCGGCGAGACCTTCAAAAGTACCTTGTCTCCCTCCATAAATTATATGTCACGCGCCCTCTGATCCGCGTAACTCTTCTATCTGGACTGGGTTGTGCGGAGCCTCTCCTGAATTAACTTCACTTTCTCCAAAGCATCTCTCACCAGGTCGGTGCCATATAACTTAGCCTCGCCAAGCTCAAACCACCCGATAGGAGAACGACATCGCCGACCATACAAAGCCTCAAATGGAGCCATCTCGATGCTGGACTGATAACTATTATTGTAAGCAAACTCGGCCAAGGGAAAGAACTGGTCCCACTGACCTCCGAAGTTAATCACACATGCCCTCAGCATGTCCTCCAATATCTGAATTGTACGCTCCGACTGACCATCAGTATGGGGGTGAAATGTTGTGTTGAGATCGATCTGGGAACCCATCTCACTATGCAATACTCTCCAGAAGTGCGAGGTGAACTGAGGACCCGATCTGATAAAATGGACACCGGCACATCGTGCAACCGGACTATCTCCCGAATGTAGATCTGTGCTAACCTCTCGGAAGTGTATGTAGTAGCCACTGGAATGAAATGCGCCGATTTGGTCAATTTGTCCACAATGACCCAAACCGCGTCAACTTTTTGCAAAGTCCGAGGCAACCCAACCACGAAGTTCATAGTGATACGCTCCCACTTCCACTCAGGAATGGGCATCTGTTGAAGTAGGCCTCCTGGGATCTGGTTCTCATACCTAACCTGCTGGCAAGTAAGACACCTAGCCACATACTCCACAATGTCCCTCTTCATCCGCCTCCACCAGTAATGCTGCTTCAAATCACGATACATCTTCGTAGCACCAGGATGAACAGAATACCGAGAATTGTGTGTCTCCTCTAGAATTCTCTCCCTTAGGCCATCAACATTAGGAACACATAAACGGCCCTGAAGTCTCAAAACACCATCCTCGCCAATGGTAACCTCCTTGGCGACACCCTGAACCACTGTCTCCCATAGCTATGCCAAGTACGGATCATCAAACTGCCGAGCCTTAATCTCTCCCAATAACGAAGACGGAGCAACCGCATGTGCTAAAACTCGGCGAGGCTCTGAAAGGTCTAATCTCACCAGGCGATTAGCCAAGGACTGAATGTCAAAGGCTAAAGGTCTCTCCTCTGCTGCAATATAAGACAAGCTACCCATACTCTCTGCCTTCCTGCTTAAGGCATATGCTACCACATTTGCCTTGCCCGGATGATAAAGAATGGTGATATCATAATCCTTCAACAACTCAAGCCATCTGCGCTGCCTCAAATTAAGATCCCTCTGCTTGAACAACTATTGCAAGATGCAGTGGTATGTATAAACCTCACAGGACACTCCATACAAGTAGTGCCTCCAAATCTTAAGAGCATGAACAATCGCCGCCAACTATAAATCGTGCACAGGGTAATTCTTCTCATGAACCTTCAGCTGGCGCGAAGCATAAGCAGTAACTCTCCCTCCCTGCATCAACACACACCCCAAGCCAACGCGTGAAGCGTCGCAATACACTGTATACATCCCAGAACTAGAAGGCAACACTAGAACTGGTGCTGAAGTCAATGCTGCCTTAAGCTTATGAAAGCTCGCCTCACACTCGTCGGACCATCGGAACGGGGCATTCTTCCGAGTCAATCTAGTCAATGGAGCTGCAATCGAAGAAAACCCTTCCACAAATCGGCGATAATAGCCTGTTAGGCCCAAAAAGCTCCTGATCTCTGTAGCTGAAGTAGGACGCATCCAACTATGAACTGCCTCAATCTTCTGAGGATCAACCTTGATACCCTCCCCGGATACCACATGCCCCAGGAATGCCACGGAATCCAACCAGAACTCACACTTGGAGAACTTAGCATATAGCTTCTGTTCCCTCAATATCTAGAGCACAACTCTCAAATGCTGCTCGTGCTCCCCCAGGCTACGTGAGTAAATCAAAATGTCATCAATAAAGACAATGATGAAAGAATCAATATACGGCCTGAACACCCTGTTCATCAAGTCCACAAATGTTGCTGGGGCATTAGTCAAGCCAAAGGACATCACCAGGAACTCATAATGTCCATATCTCGTACGAAAAGCAGTCTTCGGAACATCTGAGGCCAGAATCTTCAACTGATGATATCCCGATCTCAAATCAATCTTAGAAAACACCCTAGCACCCTACAATTGGTCAAACAAATCATCGATGCGCGGAAAAGGATACTTGTTCTTAATAGTGACCTTGTTCAACTGGCGGTAATCAATACACATCCACATAGACCCATCCTTCTTCTTCACAAATAGAACTGGAGCACCCCAAGGCGATACACTCGGTCTGATGAACTCCTTAGCCAATAACTCCTCAAGCTTCTTCTTCAACTCTTTCGGAGCCATACGGTACGGGGGAATGGAAATAGGCTGAGTGTTTGGAGCTAAAACAATTCAGAAATCAATATCATGATCTGGAGGCATGCCCGGAAGGTCTGAAGGAAATACATCAGCAAACTCTCGAACAACTGGCACTGAATCAATCGTCGGAGACTCGGCGATGGTGTTCCGCACATAAGCAAGATAGGCAAGACAACCCTTCTCGACCATGTGTCGAGCCTTCAGGAAGGAAATAACTCGGCTGGTCGCACTAACTGAAGAACCTCTCCACTCCAGCCTAGGCGACTCAGTCATAGCTAAAGTAACTGTCTTGGCATGGCAATCTAGCACGGCATGATAAGGAGATAGACAATCCATGCCTAAAATAACCTCAAAATCAACCATGTCGAGAAATAAAAGGTCCGCTCTGGTCACGAATCCACAGAATGTAACCACACAGGACCGGTAAACCCGGTCTACCACCACAGAATCGCCCACAGGAGTGGACACATATATAGGAGAACCCAAGGACTCACGAGGAACATCTAGAAAATGAGAAAATAAGGCTGAAACATATGAATAGGTGGATCCTGTATCAAATAACACCGAGGCCTCTCTACCACATACTGAAATAATACCTCTGATCACGGCATCTGAGGCCACTACATCTGATCTGGCTGGAGTAGCATAGAATCTAGCTGGAGCACCGGAAGACTGAGCTCCGCCAGAGTGAACATGAGCTAACTGACCTCCCCCTGACTGGCCTCCACCTCTAGGATGACCCCTCCCAACATGTCCTCCACCTCTAGGTGGCCGGACTGCTGGTGCTGGACCCCTAGGTTGATAACCCTGTTGCACTGATTTGACCCGAAGCCTAGGACAATGCCTCTGTATATGACCTGGATCCCCACACTCAGAACAACCTCTAGGTATCATAGCCTGCTGCCCCGAAGAAGAACGTTGAATGGATGAAGGGCGATGTGTACTCTCTGGCATATCACTGAAGTAAGGACTTGGGAATCCCTGATGACTAGAATAACCACCGGGTGAACTCTGAATAGCTGGAGGGTGGTAGGAATGCTCTGGCATGGCGCTGAACTGAGGCCTCACTGGAACACCTCGAGGAGGTGGTGGGGGTGCTGAATATGAAGGCCTGCTCGGCTGACCACCACCAAACTGACCTCTGCCCCTAATTGGGGCACCTCTAAAATCTCCGGAGAATCTAGCCCTCTTATCCTGCTGCCCCTGCTCCCTGCTCCTCGACTGATAACCCTCGATCCTGCGAGCAATCTCCACCACGAGCTGATAAGGAGTCCCCATCTCCACCTCTAGAGCCATGGTGGCCCTAGTACTTAGATTCAACCAAGCCACAAATCTCTGCACCCTCTCGGCATCAGTAAGTAGTATCATGAGTGCATGGCGTGACAGCTCTGAAAATCTAGCCTCATAATCTGTCACTGACATCTGTCCCTGCTCCAACTGCTCAAACTGATACCGCAGCTCTTCCCTCTCAGAGGGTGGGATATACCCGTCTAGAAATAGCCGTGTGAACTGGCCCCAAGTGATAGGAGGAGAATCTGCTGGTCTGCTGAGAATATAAGACTGCCACCATCTGCGAGCTCTGCCCTCCAACTGAAGGTAGTGAAGTCCACTCCATGGGACTCTAGTATCCTCATGTTGTGCAGTCTGTCCCTGCACCTGTCAATAAAATCCTGGGCGTCCTCGCCTCGCTCACCCCCGAAGACTGGAGGGTTCAATCTGTTCCATCTGTCCAATAACTTCTGCGGATCGATGTCCGTAGCTGGTCTGGGCTCCATGCTGCTGCTACAGGCTGGACCCCACCCACGGGAAGTGTACCCGGGGTATGATGTAATGTTGTTGCCTGACTTGCAGCCTGGGCGGTAGGGGTCTGGGCTCCCCCTCCCGCCTGAGATGTGGCAGGATCCGCTGGAAATAAGCTAACCTGGGACACAGTGTCCGTAAATCGCATCATACGGCCCATGACCTCCTGGAAGCCTGGCGTCGTCATGAAGTCCACTGGAGCAGGATCTGCTGGGGGCACCTCGTCCTGCTCCCTTATGATAGGATCCTTTGTTGGTGGTGCAACTGGAATAGCTATGTGACGCCCTCGTTCCCTACCTCGGGCTAGTGCCCTCCCCCGGCCTCTGCCACGGCTCGGACGGCGGCGGTAGCGGCATCTTTCGGGTTTGGAACATCAGATGCGCGCATCCTCACCATCTATGAGAGAAATAGAAGTATAAGGTCTAGTAAACCATCGACTTCACGATAGAATATGAATAAAGAGAGGTTTCCTAACACCCTATAGCCTCCCGAAGATAAATACAGACGTCTCTGTATCAATCCGCAGGACTTTACTAGGTTTTCCCATGACTTGTGAGACCTACGTGAACCTAGAGCTCTGATACCATGTTGTCACGACCCAAAATCCTAACTCAGGTCATGATGGCGCCCAATACTGAGGTCAGGCAAGTCAACCCTTAAATTTCTAAGAATTTTCACATATTTAATTAAACATTCCAACATGTGCCAAGTTTTAAAGTTCACAACATTAATTGAAAAAGATAATTAGCCAGTTTAACCAAAAGTAGTCATAAAGAGGCGTGAGTCAATCTATATACAGACCCGTAAACGATAATATCTACCACGTGTGTGCCAGGAACTAGTTTCACAAGTCCTACGGGCATACTAACAGAATATACAAAGATATAATACAATTGTTCCACTGTATGGAAGAAATAGACGGGAAATAACAAAAGAAACTCCATGGTGCTGCCAAGGATCGTCAGGAGAAGCAGCTCACCGTGAAGTCAGGTCCAGTCTATACTCAGAATCGAACTCCGGTCTGATAACCAGATGCACATGCCTCAGAACCTGTACAATTAAGTACAGAAGCGTAGCATGAGTACATAAATAAATATGTACCCAGTGAGTATCCTGTCTAATCTCGAAGAAGTAGTGATGAGAGGTCGACTTGACACTCACTAAGGTCCAACAAAATAGTTTAACAAGATATGATATCAGAAGTAGGCATACGAGGAATATAAAAACGGTAAACATTAAAGATAATTGTAATTCAAATAAATACTGGAAGTAAATGCACAATTACTACTTCATTTCCCCCCAAATATCTTGTCACTACAATATCAAGAAATCTTTAACAATTTAACATGCGCATACGGGATAAGGACAACCAGCCTGAGCCATCATAATAATCATATATGTGCACTGCCGAGGGTCGAACGGCCCGAACCATAATTTTATCTTTCAATCTCGTTGTGGCGTACGGCCCGCTCCCATGAGAGTGGGGGAAATAACACTCCGCTCGCCGAATGTAAATTGCAAGCGGTCACATGCACACACAATATTCTTCATAAACTACTTTCCGGTGAACAACTCTTTTAAATTATCAACTTCCATGATCTCAGGGAAACAAGGCTACACATAACATGAATTCATGAAGCATATAATTCATTTCGAGGAACATGATGTGGGCCTAACTACCCGGACATAATAATAATAATAGCCGTTACGTACGGACTTTCGTCACTTGGTACCTACGTAGCCACCACAAATATTAACACATAGCATTTAGATCACCTATGGGGACAATTCCCTCTTACAAGGTTAGAAAGGAGACTCACCTCGTGTCGAACCTACTCTCCGGGTCAAGAATGCTCCCGAAACTCCAAACTCGTCTCCCAAGGACTCGAAACTAGGAAAATGTTACATAAAGATATCAATTAATACTCAAAAGTATGGAATTCTCCTATTTACTTAGTCATTTCATCATTATTGAAGAAATCCCAAAATTCACCCCTCGGGCCCACATGCTTGGATTTTCCGAAAATTCTCGAAGGAAACACTCGCACGTAACCTAAGGATGTTTAATATACGATTTTTGTATGATTTCATAGCCAATAAATGGGTAATTCCTTAAATCTTCATAAGCCTTAGGTTATTATCCTACCCTTTGATTTTCCACTAATTAGAAGGTTAATCTAGCTAGAAATTAATGCATTAAACTAACATTATGTCACGACCCAAACTGGAGGATCATGACTAGCACCCGGGCCATACTTGCCGAGCACCAATGTACATTTTATCTAACCTTCTTATTATCTTTATGGGATAACGAGATCAATATAAATGGTAGATATGGATCATGAACATACATCACATGGGATGACAAGATTGCTAAGAAACTACATAAAAGGTACGAGCTACAACGCTGTCATGAAAGACTATACAACAAAAATTATCCAACAAGGCATACCAAACTATACATGAGTTGACACCTATCTATGAGTCTCTAAAAGAGCATAAGTAATGCAAGCCCCGACATACCCATAATATCTATAACAAAAATGCATACCAAGACCACGGCAAGTCCAGAG
>ML256532.1:0-19115 GCA_005239495.1 Nicotiana undulata | reverse complement strand
GAGTAAATTCGTGAAGGTGAGAGGGGAAGCAAGTCAAAGTAAATGAATTTTCATCCAAGTTTGACATGTTGGTATAAAATACGGTCCGATCGTTAATACCCAATATTTATAGTCTAGTGTCATACAAGGTACCATATGACAATGATAGTATGATACATAAAAGGGTATTACAAATGAGTAGTATTTTAAGTAATTTGAGATAATTCTTAACTATGTGAATAATTGATTAACTATTGGTTAATGTGGATTAGATAATTAATTAAGGAATTAATTATTACATTATTGGATAAGATTGACTATCCTATAACGTGCCAGCCCCTTGTAACTTAAGATGACTCTTAAGTCATTAATTAGGTGGCAAGCTTTAAGAGATGTGGGCAAGTCTTGAGTCACTTTAAGGTAAGATTTTACAAGATGAACACACTGCAATTCCTTGCCTTTTTCGAACTCCTCCAGTGGAGGAAACATATATACATAAATATAAATGCAAAGATTTATGTTTATAAAAGAAGAGAGTACATATTATATGTGCACATGAATTCTACAAGATTGGTGGCACAAGGTTCCCGCTTAGAATAATAAAACAGATGATATTTATCGAGAAATACAAAATCGTATAAATACAATTCTCATTTTGTATCTTGATAGGTCCTTGCTTCGATACTTTCTATTTGAAGTTACAAAATTACTTGACCTCTTTGTTCTACTAAGCAAAAGTGAGAAAATATGACAAATAAAGTTGTTGAGCCATAGTGGAAGAATTAGAGCTATAAGACCTAATTTATTTATTTTTTAAGAAAGAAGGGAAACAAAGATGAGGAGGGGAAACATTATTCCATGATCATCCATTTCTTATGTAGAACGCATGGGAGTTCAAAGACAATTGGGCTACACATCAATATGATAAATTTGGAACTAATTCTATTAGAAGAGCAGTTATAAAGTTATATATATATTTATCGAGCCTTATAGGGTTGGACAGCTATTTTACTTATTATATTGAGAGAATTGAGTCAATATCAAAAGGTAAGCACACTATCAGATTATCTTTGACTTCCAGCTACCTGTAGTAGCTATATTATTAGTTTAGTTTCAACTTTCAGTGTGTTGCCTTACATACTCGGTACATTATTCGTACTAGCGTCCTTTTGTTGGGGACGTTGCATTCATGTCTGCCGGTATAGAAAATTAGTTTGACGAGCCCTCATAGTAGACGATGTTAGCATTCAGTGAAGGATCGGTAAGACTCCACCTCATTCGGAGTGCAGTTGAGTCTATAAATTATCGTGTCAAAGTTTTTGTACAGACTTATGAGTAGGCCGGTACCCTATCCCATTTCATATCAAATAATCTTAGAGGCTTTGTAGACACGGGTTTATCATGTACAGTATGTCAGAGGCCTTGATGGTCCATATGTATTCATGTTTTATGAACAATGGTTCATTGGTATAACAATTTCCCACTTACAATTGTACATTAAGAGTTGTGGCCATGTTGGCCCATGATAGTTGCAAAAAAATAAAAAAGAATTGCAGAGTGGTTCGCTCGGTCCAGCACGACACTAGGTGTCAGCCACGCCTCCCCAGGTTCGGGGCGTGACAGGGCAAACCTTTGGATATTGCTTGTTCATTTATGTTAGAAACGACACGCACTTGGGGGTAAGTTTATAAGTTCACGTTTAATCCCTTATGTCAATGTATCTAATTATGATAAGAAAAGGGTCATGCTCATATATGCTATTCAACAATATTTGCCCATAAATGTTGGGAGAATTATAGGTGATGAGATGGTAAAATATCGTTTCAAGGACCGTAAAAGCTTGTATTTTCCGTATACAATCACTCGCTTAGTGAGACGATTTGAAGTACCCATTGAGAATTTGGTAGAGACAAAAAATACTTATTTTGTTGAACGTAGCTTTTTGAATATCTTGTTACCTCCCCATGGCCCGGAACTGGTTGCACATGAACATCATACTTTAGAAAGTTCAATATTGATTGAGGCAGAGAAGGCAGAACATGTGGGTACCTCCTCTTCTCCCACTTTAACAGATATTCTCGTGTATCTCCAACAGATATTACATGAACAAGATGCAATAAGAAAAAATTAAGATATATTTGCAAAGAGGCAAGTAGTGATTGGAGCAAAGATGGAACTTGTTATGTCGGAGTTGACAGACACAAAAAAGGGTCAAAATTTCATATGTCAAACTCTACATAATCATGTTTCTTACACATACCCTACCATATGCTCGATGGATAATTTTTTATGTAATTTATCTAATTCTGTCAAGTGCTTTAATGGTTCAAATTTTCAGTCACATCAATTTACAGGTGCGGGCAGAAACACTTTTTCTTATCCAGGTACTAATTGGTATCGAATTCCAGAACTATCAATTTCAATGTCGCCACCACCACTAGATCCCATGCCATTTAGCAATGAACCTTTTTTCTCATATAATAACAATAAGTGGAATTGCTACTTCTATCATTCCTATCACCCTCTTCAATGGAGAACCATCAGTTACTGCTCCACACATGGAGAACAATAATTTTGATGCGTATTTTGACTTCTTTCAGGATGATGGCACAGGTACTAGTGAATATTAGTGGTGGGGATGTTCATTTGGTACAATGAACGATCTAAGTGACGGGGAATTGGTAAGTATTTTGCTTTTTCTTTTCATGATTTTGAAGATGTGGCTGAAATGTTTGTATAAAGGTTACTATATTTTGTGGAAGAAAAAAAGAAAACTTTGGGTTGCTTTGGAGGCATCTAACCGGAAAGCTTTTGATGATCTAAGATGGTATTTAACTGGAAGTTTTTTTTTGGTTGTCTTGGTTATATACTTTTGTTCTAGTGGCAAGCTATGGTGATCTTGGTTGGCAATCTAAATAAGTTCTGTTGTAAATATTAATGGTCGTGAAGGGTAGAACATAGTTTTTGCGTTTTTGAAGAAAGAATTTTTGCACTCTTATAGGTAAGATTTGGTGATTTATATATCTTAAAATTATGCAGGTAGTTGCTTTTAGATGCTTAACTTTTATGTGTTTTCTTACAAAATGTTTATCTTTGTCATGAAAGTGATGCATACCTAACACTCATATGCACTTTGGTACTTTTCTCTTAAAAGGATTCTTCTCTTTTGTAGCAGTAAAATCTATAAATATATTTCAAAAATGAAAATGGAAAACCAAAAGGAATAAAAATTTGTTTTTAGAAGATTTTGCACATGAATGACATCAATAAGTGTTTTACAACTCTTATTGAAATGTTTTGAATCCATAGGAGCTTTGAGAACTTCTAACTTTTGCCACTATTTTTGCAAATGTAAATAGTGTACTGCAATGAAACTTTGAATCTTTGGAAATAATTGAGAAATGTTACTCATGATAGTCAATAACGAGAACTTGCTCTATTGTTTGTTAAGGTGAAATCCTAGAAAAATGCTAATTTTGAAAAATAAACTAGGACATCTTTGAATCGTTTGAGCCTTTTTATTAATCCTACCAAATGAAAATATATCCCCAGTGCCTAAATTTTGAGCCTATATCTTTTTCTTTTCATAAAAACTTTGATGTCTTCCCCAAAGCCAAAAAGAAAAAAGAAATTATTATATAACACCCACTTATTATTTTTCCTGGCCTCGTGTTTAAGATAAAAAGGTTGATAAGTTGTATATATGTGTATGATCAAAAGGAATATTGGATAATTAAGTTCCAAAAAATATACATTATCAACTCGTATCTTGTATATGTATAATGAAATACATATTTACCTCAGAAAAAGTGAACAAAAAAAAAGTGAAATACATACCTATATATGTGTGTGTGTATAAATATATATATATATATACATGTATATATATACATGTATATATATATATATATTTATACACACACACATATATAGGTATGTATTTCACTTTTTTTTTGTTCACTTTTTCTGAGGTAAATATGTATTTCATTATACATATACAAGATACGAGTTGATAATGTATATTTTTTGGAACTTAATTATCCAATATTCCTTTTGATCATACACNATATATATATATATATATATATATATATATATATATCGAAGCACCAGCCAACACACGGGCCACCGGCTTGGAGTTATCTTCTTCTTCTTCTTCGGACTCGTCCCTTAATCGGCGGATCGAATCCGAAGACATAGCACCTGTGTCCCCCTTGGGTTTGCGAGGCCTCCTCGCCGTTCTTTTCTTTTTCGAGCCCGGGGGACTAGGGGCCCTTTTCCTCTTCTTCTCTTTGGCTTGCTTCCGAGTAGGTGATTAGGGAAGGACTTCTTCGTCACCAAATGGGGGTCTCATTGCAAATTCCTTCTCGATACCTACAAAAGAAAAAAGATGAATAAGTTCAAGAAGGAGCCCAAATGATAACCATTTTAGGAGATAAACTTACCATGGTTACAGACCTTCCATCGACCCTTCGACAACTCCATCCAAGCGTGCTCGGAGTAGGGTCTCATTGACACCAGGGTAGGGTCTTTGTGACACCAGGCCCTTGACCCATTGCTTGAGTTCCGGAATTGGGTCCAGCATCTGGGCCACAGCTGCAACACCAAAACATAGATGAGGAAAGAAGATGGGAAGTAAAACAGCAAATTGAACATTCAAGGTAAAATGTTACTTACGATTCATGTTCCATGTCTCAGGGAATGGCATGTCTTCGACAGGGATCGGTTCCGAAGTCCTTATTCTGACAAATCGGCCCATCCAGCCTCAATCCCGAGATTCGTCTATGCTGGAGAACAAAGCCATACTGGCCCGGCGGGAAAGCTTGATCAGTCCTCCTCGAAAGAGTCGGGGATTGTAAAGGAGAATAAGGTGATCGGGGGTGAAAGGACATCCCTCAATTTTGCTTGTGAAGAATCGGAGAAGAATCACTATTCTCAAGAAGTAAGGATGGACCTGGCCGAGGGTGACTTCATATCTCTTGCAAAAGGCGACGATGACAGGGTCAAAGGGACCCAACGTGAAGAGGTAAGTGTAAACACTTAGATACCCCTCCACATGAGTGGTGATCGATTCCTCCGCCGAAGGAACTACTACATTTGTTTTGTCACAATTACATTCCTCTTTAACTTTGTCGAGGATGTCTTCAATGATTGTGCATATATACCTCGAGACGGGCTCACATCGGCCCGACATTGAGGAGGTCTTTTCGATCTTAAAGTCAGTGACAGTTTGGCACCCTGCCGGAATAAATTCCTCAGAGTGGAGCTCCGCCACTACCTCACCGCCGGCGGGTCGTGATGAAGAAGCGGCCTCCTTTTACGGCACGGTTGTGGAAGTTTTAGCCATTGATGAACAAGATAAAAGAGGGTTAGGGTGGTAAGCGGTTTGATTAGAGTTCAAGAAATTTGAGTGTAAAAATTGTAAAGCAAGGAGATGTTTTGAAAAAGCAAGAGTGAGAAGAGCTTTGAGTGTAAAAGATTGAATGAGAAAAAGCTAGGGTACTTATAGGTTGATGGCGACGGCTCAGAACCGGTAGTGGCCGACCAACGTCTGACAGGTATTTAATGCCTTGGCAACTGGACCGACGGAACATTTCATTGCTTGCGTCATAGTCGGGCTCGTCGCTGACGTTATTACTCATCGAGGCAGAGTTTGAAAATTCATATTGTTTCTCGTCATCTTCTTTCCGAGAAACGAGGACTATTTGTATATGGTCAAAACGGGTTAGCCCTTCGTATGACTAATCGACTAGAACATGATAGGCCAAGGTTCGACCTCCTCTTATATCGAGCCACGGTGCGAAGTTAGATTGCTGAGCTCGTAACCCAGAGACTAATGTCGAGATCGAGACCAAGAAAAATTGAGATCGAGCAAGATCGATGAAAGTTAACCTAGTCAAGTAACAGAAAGCCGAAATATCCGTACTTAAGCAAGAATTACGGCGGAAATCTTGACACGTATCAAGATGAGGACGATTAATTAGCCAATCATGAGATTTCTTACTGTATTTAGAGTTAATCAAGAGTAGGACTCCCCTACTATATAAAGGGGGTCTGATCATTTGTAAAACACAATACATTTATGCATTATAAAGCAATACACTACCTTCTTTTCGCTTTCAATATTTTGTTACTCTGTTCATATTTCAGTAAAATCCTCACTTAGTTCGGGGGTGACCTAACTCGAGGGACAAAGCTATACGATTTGTTTTGTTTGCATTTATTTCTCTTACAGTCAATTTCAATACCAATTTATATATTTTCTCAGTTTGTGCTAAGTTATATCATGTATCCTTAAAACCATGTATAAATTCAATTGTTATCTGTTTGTAGGGTAAACAATCTATATTTACTTTAAATTTATAGTTTCATCATGGTTATATATAGATTATACAGAATACACACACGCAATTATTGATGTTTCACACGTTCGTTATATTCTTCAAGATCCTCTTGTTCTTATCAATTTCTTCCTATTTCTCCATTTACTGCCTATTATTGCATTTGTTACAAAAGGAAAGGAACATGTAAAAGAAATATGAAAGGAAAGTAATCTATTTTCTGTTGAGGTGTAAGTTAATAGGCTTTACCACTCAATTATCATAAAATTTTACATACTGTCACGATTAGAAATCCCACCTTCAGGTCGTGACTGCGTCTAAAGTTGAACCCGCTAGACAAGCCAACGTGTACAATTAAAATAACATGATAACACTGAATTAACAGAATTAACCAAAGATAGTTTGCAAATTTTAACAACGGAAATAGATAAAGTTTCAAAGTTAAGTGAAAGTAACAAAATGCAATGCATCGCATAAATCCCAAAACCTGGAGTCACAAACTCACGAACTATCTATAAGATTGCTAAATACAAAGTCTGAAGGAAAGTACATAAACTATCTCCGAGAACTAGAAGCATAACAAGACAGAGTAAGGAACTAGAGATAGAAGAGACGCCAAGGCCCACGAACGTCAGCGGGTCTACCTTGAAGTCTCTGAGGTGGACTGAAGGATACTCCCTCAACGGTGTCCACTGGGTCCGGCAGCGGGATCTGCACAACATAAAGAGGTGCAGGTGTAGCATCAGTACAACCGACCCCATGTACTGAGTAAGTGTCGAGCCTAACCTCGGCCGAAGTAGTGACGAGGCTAGACACGACAACGATAATCAACTTGTACAGTTCTACAAGATATAACATAGAAAGGAGCAGGAATAAACAGATAATCATGGGATACGGGAGCAATTAATGGGGTAGCAAGTGAGAGATAAGGCAATTGATTAAACACATAGGAGAAATCAAGAGAAAAAGTTAACAAGAATGCTAACATAACAAGTATAAATGTAAGCAATGTAAATAATGGCACGGCATCACCCTTCGTGCTTTTACTCTCTTCCTCACAATGAGATGTATGATGTGAAATAGTATACATCATGGCACGACATCACCCTTCGTGCTTTTACTCTCTTCCTCACAATGCGATGTATGATGTGAAATAGTATAAATCATGGCACGGCATCACCCTTCGTGCTTTTACACTCTTCCTCACAATGCAATGTACGATGTAAGGCGACATAAATCATGGCACGGCATTACCCTTCGTGCTTATAATCAATGTAAATCATGGCACAGCATTAACCTTCGTGCTTATAATCAATGTAAATCATGGCACGACATTATCCTTCGTGCTTTCACTTTCTTTCTCACCATGCAATATATGATGTCATCAATATGAATCATGGCACGGCATCACCCTTCGTGCTTTACACTCTTCCTTACCAAAACAAATGACAAATATCAAATGGCAAGGAATGCAGCATAGTGGAAAAATACAAGTCGTAATCACCCGGTAAGGGGAAAAATAGCAGTCAATATCATAACAAATGCACGGCAAGGGTCTCAACTATAACCAATCTTTTCAAGTATATCATTTACAATTGGGTCCTTAACCGAACCATTTCATCACAAGTTTCTCAACAAGGATTTTCAACAAACAATCAACTTCCAAGTAGAAACAATTTCATAATACAATGCATATGGAAGTAATAACAAGAATTTCATCAAAATAGACTCACGGGCATGCTTGACACGCAATATATAGGTACTCGTCACCTCACCTATGCATTGAACATGATAAACATTTAGCACATAGCACACAATACCTATTCCCTTACCAAAGTTAGGCAAGACACTTACCTTGGGTCCAAAATTAGCAATTCAAGCCTCTACCACCGCCTTTCCTTTGGAATTCAACTCCGAAACAACGATATCTAGACATAATTAACTTAATAACATCAATAATGACTCATTAATACAATCCCATAGCCTAGATATACATTTCCTAGTATTCTTCCAAAAATACCAAAATTTGATCCCGGGCCCACTTGGTCCAAACACGAGGCTCGGACCAAAACCGATCACCTATATCCCCACGAGTTCAAATATTTAATTTGTTTTGAAATCCGACCCCAAATTGAGGTTGAATTACCCAAAATTCCCTAAAACCTAACTCTACCCAAAACCCCTAATTTTTACTTTGATTTTAGGATTTTAGGCCTTGATTCTAGTGATTAGGGAAGGAAAGTGGAAGAAATTGGTGTTAGGAACACTTACCCAAAGGCTGTGGAGGAGAAAATGGCTTGAAAGTCTTCAATGGGGGTTGGAGAAGAAGAAGGAAGTGAAAAATTATGAAATCCCGTAAGTGTATTCTGTTTTGGGGCTTTTAAAATAACTGGGCGAAAATGTTCAGTGCGATCGCAGACAAGGGATTGCGATCGCGGAGAAGCTAGACTGCACTCTCTGCGATCGCGGAGCATCAGGATCTCCTACACTGCGATCGCGGCCCCACAAATGCGATCGCGTAAGGCATCAGACCCCTCCCCCACTCTCAACTCTATGCGATCGTAGACTAAGCTACCAGACACCAGAAAATCAACCAAAACACCAGATTTTTCCCATTTATTTACACTTCGTTAGCTACCTGAAACTCACCCGAGCCCTCGGGACTCCAAACCAAAATACACACGGCTTCCAAATCATCATACGAACTTATTCAAGCACTAAAACCACTGGAATAACATCAAAATCAATGAATTCAACCTCAAAACTCATAGAATTTTCTTAAAACTTCTTAAGGCTTAATTATTCCAGTTTTGATCCGAAACACGTCATATTAAGTCCGTTTTACACCAAACTTTACAGATAACTCACATAACATATATTAAACCTGTTCCGGGCTCCGGAAGTATAATACGGGCCCGGTAACACGGTTTTCACATTAGTTATCATTTTCAAAAACCTTTATATTTTTCAGAAAACAATTTTCTTTAAAAATTCATTTCTCGGACTTGGGACCTCGGAATACGATTCTGGACACACGTCTAAGTCCCATATTTTCCTACAGACCCTCCGGGACCGTCAAATCACGGGTTCGGGTCCGTTTACCAAAATTATTGACCAATGTCAACTTTAATCAATTAATCATTATAAAAATCCATTTTTCATCAAGTTTTCACATAAAAGCTTCCCGGCTACACGTCGGGCTACGCACGCATATTAAGGTGAGATTAACGGAGGCTTTCGGGGGCCTCGGAACACATATTTAACTAAATTAACATAGGATGACCTTTTGGTTCATCACAATCTCCACCTCTAAAACCAACGTTCGTCCTCGAACGGACATAGAAAAGTACCTGAGTCTGAGAAAAGATGGGGATAATCGCTCCGCATATCAGACTCGGACGCCCAAGTAGGTGCCTCGGCAGGCTGATCTCTCCACTGAACACGAACCGAATGATAACTCTTCGATCTCAACTGACGCACCTGCCTAGCTAATATGGCTACCGGCTCCTCCTCATAAGACAAGTCCTGGTCTAACTGGACACCGCTGAAGTCAAGAACATGAGACGGATCCGCAATATACCTCCGGAGCATAGATACATGAAACACTGGATGCACAGCTGATAAATGCGGTGGCAAGGCAAGTCTGTAGGCCACCTCTCCTACCTTATCCAAAGTCTCAAATGGACCAATGTACCTAGGGCTCAACTTGCCTTTCTTTCCGAACCTCATCACGCCCTTCATAGGCGACACTCGAAGAAACACCTGGTCTCCTATCATGAAAGACAAATCTCAAACTCTGTGATCCGCATAACTCTTTTGCCTAGAGTGAGCCGTACGAAGTCTATCCTGAATGATATTCACCTTGTCCAAGGCATCCTGGACTAACTCAGAACCCAACAATCTAGCCTCTCCCGGCTCAAACCATCCGACTGGAGACCGACATCACCTACCATACAACGCCTCGTAAGGAACAATCTGGATTCTTGACTGATAACTATTGGTGTAGGCAAATTCTGCTAAAGGCAAGAACTGGTCCCATGAACCACCAAAATCAATGACACAAGCCCGCAACATATCCTCCAAAATCTGAATAGTACGCTCAGACTGTCCGTCCGTCTGAGGATGAAATGTTGTGCTCAACTCAATCTGTGTGCCCAACTCTCGCTGAAATACTCTCCAGAAATTGGAGGTAAACTAAGTACCTCGGTCTGATATAATAGACAAGGGCACACCATGAAATCAGACAATTTCTCTCATATACATCTTGGCCAACTTCTTCGAAGAATATGAAACCGATACAGGAATGAAGTGCGCTGACTTGGTCAGCCTATCCACAATGACCCACACTGCATCAAACATCCTTTGAGTCTGTGGGAGCCCAACTACGAAATCCATGGTAATACGCTCCCACTTCCACTCGGGAAACTGAATCTGCTGCATCAAACCACCGGATCTCTGGTGCTCACACTCAACCTGCTGACAATTCAGGCATCGAGCTACATAAGCTACAATATCCTTCTTCATTCTACGCCCCCAATAATGTTGCCGCAAAACCTGGTACATCTTTGCGGCGCCCGGATGAATGGAATACCCGGAATTATGGGCCTCCTGCAATATCAACTCACGATTACCCTCAACGTCGGGTACACAAATACGACCTTGCATCCTCAAAACTCCCTCAGCATCAATTGTGACCTGCTTGGAACCACCGTGCCGAACTGTATCTCTAAGAGCATATAAACAACGATCATCATACTGCCTGGCACGAATACGATCATACAATGAAGAACGAGCGACGGTATGGGTCAACACATTTCCAGTCTCAGAAACCTCCAATCTCAAAAATCGGTTGGCTAAAGCCTGAACATCCAACGCAAGAGGTCGCTCCCCGACTGATAAATAAGCTAGACTACCCATACTGACTGACTTCCGGCTCAAAGCATCGGCCACCACATTGGCCTTCCCCGGATGATAAAGAATGGTAATATCATAATCCTTCAGCAACTCTAACCATCTCCTCTGTCTCATGTTCAACTCCTTTTGCTTGAACAGGTATTGCAAACTCTTGTGATCAGTGAATACCTCACATGGAACACCATACAAGTAATGCCTCCAGATCTTCAACGCATGAACAATCGCTGCTAACTCCAAATCATGGACTTGATAATTCTTATCATGGACTTTCAACTGACGAGAAGCATATGCTATAACCTTTCCCTCCTTCATCAACACTGCACCAAGCCCAACCCGTGAAGCATCACAATACACGGTATACGGCCCTGAACCTATGGGCAAAACTAACACAGGTGTCGTGGTCAAAGCTGTCTTGAGATTCTGAAAGCTCGCCTCGCACTCATCCGACCACCTGAACTGAGCACTCTTCTGGGTCAACCTGGTCATAGGGGCCGCTATAGATGAAAAGCCCTCCACAAATCGGTAATAATAACCTGCTAAGCCCAAGAAGCTCCGAATCTCTGTGGCTGAAGTGGGCCTAGGCCAATCTCTAACTGCTGAATCTTCTTGGGATTTACCTGAATACCCTCTGATGAAACCACATGGCCTATAAATGCAACTGAACTCAACCAAAAGTCACACTTGGAGAATTTGGCATACAATTGACTATCCCTCAGAGTCTGGAGAACAACCCGAAGATGGTTCTCATGCTCTCCTCAACTATGGGAGTAAATCAAGATATCATCTATAAACACTATCACGAATGAGTCCAAATAAGGCCTGAACACCCGATTCATCAACTCCATGAAAGCCGCGGGGCATTCGTCAACCCAAACGACATAACCAAAAACTCATAATGCCTATAACGAGTACGAAAGGCCGTCTTAGGATCATTTGACGCCCTGATCCTCACCTGATGGTAACCAAACCTCAAGTCTATCTTAGAAAATACCGTAGCACCCTGAAGTTGATCAAATAAGTCATCCATCCTCGGAAAAAGGATACTTATTCTTAATAGTAACCCCATTCAACTGCCGGTAGTCAATACACATCCTCATTGAGCCATCTTTCTTCTTCACGAACAACACTGCAGCACCCCAAGGAGAAATATTAGGCCTAACGAAGTCTTTACCCAACAAATCCTGTAACTGCTCCTCCAATTCCTTCACAATACTGATATCGAGATACGATGCTTGAAGACCTCATAATTACCCAAAATAACGTGCCTCATCTAACGCCACCTGGAGCGGGCACCTACCTTGTAAGTTAAGGCTCCATAATTATAGCACGAATTTAGCAAATTACGCACAGATGGTTAATTAGTTTATTTATTTATTTATTTATTAATATTATTATTATTACTCCTATTTTATGCATAAATCTTTAACAAGCATGACTTCCTACCAGTACTATAGTAAAAAGAAACAAAATTTAATTCACAAGGGAGAATTTAAACACAAGAATTTTCATCACAAGGATCTCATCTTTACATAACTTCCACCGCGGCTTGTAGCCCGGCTAAAATATACCAGATCATAATGACACGCGAGGATCTCGTCCTCAATTCTGAACCACAAGCAATATGCATATCGTGCCAATCGAAACATTCCATTTCCTTCATATAAATATTTTTTCGTTAAACAAAATTTCAACACGTAATGGTAAACACAGTTATTCCCATAGAATTTCTCAATACAAGTATTCACATAAGTAAATTTTGAGTTACTAATCTCACCCGAAAGAGGAGCATATTAGAAGAATTTTATTAGATAAGCATAACCGGATTAAATTCAGAAAATCATCACTTTATAATAATTAGAGATTGTTCTTTTAATGAAATCAATTAATGTAACAACCTCATCCATACCATAGAAAATATATGAACAGACTGGGTCTCCACCTTTACGAATCTAACCTCCACTTCCGACATTCTGACTCCTATTTCTCCAGGTGGTCATGTAGTTGAGTTGTAGCTGAAAGGGGAACGTAGACTGAGTGCTCTGATAAAATATAACTATCCCAAGTCTAGGGCAATTTCTACCACTAGTCGACGTAAAGTATCATCCTGCCCTGAGTCTTCCAAAATTTACAATCATTTTTGAGTCCTTTAATGAGTCTGGGGACTCTCCCTCTGGCTATACCAACCAACGTAGGAGGATGACGGGTTAACTTATCGAACCTGATGGCATATTATGATACTGTCGTATGACCTGACGCTGCCGCGACTTCCACGCTGAGTAGACTTTTGTAGACTCCAAGTTGGTTGAATAACTCCTCTGGTACTGAGGTATAGGGTTATTAAGGAGGTAGACGTATCGGAATTCCCAGCTTTAGCTCTTGCAAAAGAAATCCCCAGCCTTATACATTCCAAACCACAACCGATATGACACGTGGCCTCGCAATCTATTCCTTGACAGTGGACTTCCCCCATGTGGCACGAAATCATAGGTCACAATACCTGATAAACCACGATGTTAAACCTCACAGCTCATATAAATCAACCCCGTTGCTTTACACTTATTCCCATGGTGTGCAATACTTCATGGAAGCGGTCAAGAAAATCATGTGGGTCTTCAAAAGATATACCACTGAAATGGAGTGGAACTTGTTTGGTACTTGTCCAACCTCAATAAACGGACTAGTGCATCCTGCAACCATGGAGTAGCTATAAATCCTTCCGGAATCTGATCTAGTCCACATATACTGACTGAGCTAGAACCTGTGCATCTAGACCCATTTGAGACTGTACAATAAGTGCTAATGTTCGAGCTTTATACTGCGCTCTGCTTCTGTCTCTTCTCTTGATCGTAGCTGTCACTGGGGCTTCCTCTCGTGTTCGGTCGTAGACGCTTCGCGTGTTGTCGAGATTAGTGAGTGGACAAGAGTAGCCAAGTTCAATCATAAATGATAGAATAAATTCGCATGATAGAGATGAAGAAATGTGGAGTTATTCCTAACTTTGCAGCCTCTGGGGATAAATACAGACGTCTCCGTACCGATCCGTCAGACTCTACCAAGTTTGTTTGTGAGTTGTGAGACCTAAGCAACCTAGAGCTCTGATACCAACTTGTCACGACCCGAAATCCCACCTTCAGGTCGTGACTGCGTCTAACGTTGAACCCGCTAGACAAGCCAACGTGTACAGTTAAACTAACATGATAACACCGAATTAACAGAATTAACCAAAGATAGTTTGCAAATTTTAACAGCGAAAATAGATAAAGTTTCAAAGTTAAGTGAAAGTAACAAAATGCAATGCGTCGCATAAATCCCAAAACCTGGAGTCACAAACTCACGAACTATCTATAGGATTGCTAAATACAAAGTCTGAAGGAAAGTACATAAATTGTCTCCGAGAACTAGAAGCATAACAAGACAGAGTAAGGAACTAGAGATAGAAGAGACGCCAAGGCCCAGGAACGTCAGCGGGTCTACCTTGAAGTCTCTGAGGTGGAATGAAGGATACTCACTCAACGGTGTCCACTGGGTCCAGCAGCGGGATCTGCACAAAATAAAGAGGTGCAGGTGTAGCATCAGTACAACCGACCCCATGTACTGAGTAAGTGTCGAGCCTAACTTCGGCCGAAGTAGTGACGAGGCTAGACACGACAACGATAATCAACCTGTACAGTTATACAAGATATAACATAGAAAGGAGCAGGAATAAACAGATAATCATGGGATACAAGAGCAGTTAATGGGGTAGCAAGTGAGCGATAAGGCAATTGATTAAACACATAGGAGAAAGCAAGAGAGCAAGTTAACAAGAATGCTAATATAACAAGTATAAATGTAAGCAATGTAAATAATGGCACGGCATCACCCTTCGTGATGTTACTCTCTTCCTCACAATGCGATGTATGATGTGAAATAGTATACATCATGGCACGGCATCACCCTTCGTGCCTTTACTCTCTTCCTCACAATGCGATGTATGATGTGAAATAGGATAAATCATGGCACGGCATCACCCTTCGTGCTTTTACTCTCTTCCTCACATTGCAATGTACAATGTAAGGTGATATAAATCATGGCACGACATTACCCTTCGTGATTATAATCAATGTAAATCATGGCACGGCATTAACCTTCGTGCTTATAATCAATGTAAATCATGGCACGGCATTATCCTTCGTGCTTTCACTTTCTTTCTCACCATGCAATATATGATGTCATCAATATGAATCATGGCACGGAATCACCCTTCGTGCTTTACACTCTTCCTTACCAAAACAAATGACAAATATCAAATGAAAAAGAATGCAGCATAGTGGAAAAATACAAGTCGTAATCACCCGGCAAGGGGAAAAATAGCAGCCAATATCATAACAAATGCCCGGCAAGGGTCTCAGCTATAACCAATCTTTTCAATTATATCATTTACAATTGGGTCCTCAACCGAACCATTTCATCACAAGTTTCTCAACAAGGATTTTCAACAAACAACCAACTTCCAAGTAGAAACAATTTCATAATGCAATCCATATGGAAGTAATAATAAGAATTTCATCAAAATAGACTCACGGGCATGCTTGACAAATAATACATAGGTACTCGTCACCTCACCTATGCATTGAACATGATAAACATTTAGCACATAGAACATAATACCTATTCCCTCACCAAAGTTAGGCAAGACACTTACCTTGGGTCCAAAATTAGCAATTCAAGCCTCTACCACCGCCTTTCCTTTGGAATTCAACTCCGAACCAACGATATCTAGACATAATTAACTTAATAACATCAATAATGACTCATTAATACAATCCCATAGCCTAGATATACATTTCCTAGCATTCTTCCAAAAATACCAAAATTTGATCCCGGACCCACTTGGTCCAAACACGAGGCTCGGACCAAAACCGATCACCCATACCCCCACGAGTTCAAATATATAATTTATTTTGAAATCCGACCCCAAATTGAGGTTGAATTATGAAATCCCCTAAGTGTATTCCGTTTAGGGGCTTTTAAAATAACTGGGCGAAAATGTTCAGTGCGATCGCGGACAAGGGATCGCGGACAATGTTCAGTGCGATCGCGGAAAATGTTCAGAAGCTGGACTGCACTCTCTGCGATCGCGGAGAGAAGAATGCGATCGCGGAGCATCAGGATCTCCTACACAGTGATCGCGGCCCCACCAATGCGATCGCGTAAGGCATCAGACCCCTCCCCCACTCTCAACTCTATGCGATCGCAGACTAAGCTACCAGACACCAGAAAACAACCAAAACACCAGATTTTTCCCATTTTTTTACACTCCGTTAGCTACCCGAAACTCACCCGAGCCCTCGGGACTCCAAACCAAAAACACACACGGCTTCCAAATCATCATACGAACTTATTCAAGCACTAAAACCACCGGAATAACATCAAAATCAATGAATTCAACCTCAAAACTCATAGATTTTTCTTAAAACTTCTTAAGGCTTAATTATTCCAGTTTTGATCCGAAACACGTCATATTAAGTCCGTTTTATACCAAACTTTACAGATAACTCACATAACATATATTAAACCTGTTTCGGACTCCGGAACCATAATACGGGCCCGGTAATACGGTTTTCACATTAGTTATCATTTTCAAAAACCTTTATATTTTTCAGAAAGTAATTTTCTTTAAAAATTCATTTCTCGGAATTCGATTCCGGGCACACGTCCAAGTCCCATAGTTTCCTACGGACCCTCCGGGACCGTCAAATCACGGGTCCGGGTCCGTACCAAAAATGTTGACCAATGTCAACTTTAATCAATTAATCATTATAAAAATTCATTTTTCATCAAGTTTTCACATAAAGCTTCTTGGCTATACGGCGGGCTACGCACGCATATCGAGGTGAGATTAACGGAGGCTTTCGGAATTTCGGAACACAAACTTAGCTAAATTAATATAGGATGACCTTTTGAGTTATCACACTTACACCGTGTGTTTAATTCAAATTATATCAACTTATCATGGTAAGTGAATTAATGAGGTGAGAATACTATTAATTAATCACGATTACGCAAAATAAGTTTGTTTGCAGACACATGTAATTAATCTATGAGTTTGATATAAATATCTGTGCAGATAAAAATTTTACCATTGTTCTATCATTGACAACGACCTTTGAAAATAAATATAATTGAGAGAAAAGCTAGCACATTACGTTAACATGACTGTCATTAAAAAAAATTGGCGAGGAAAGAGAAGAGTAAACCCTAAATTCAGAAATTGAATATGCACGTGGTTTTATGGTTAATGGAATAATATACTTCGTATTAAATGATTGAAAATGTATTATTGGATGGACAAAATCGCAAGGTCCCTCTTCCAAGAAAGATATGTATAATTTTGTCTTTCATATGAATTTTCAGCACAATTAACACTCCATCTATTGCATTTAAAAATTAAAAGTTGATTACCTTGATTTCTAAAAGTTGATATATGCACTGCATTGAAGGCGAGTGGCATGTGGAAAGCTAGAGTCTACTGAAACTAGAATGAAAACCCGAAAAATCGAACCAAATCGAAAATCAAACCAAATCGATCAAAAAAATCGATACTTTTTGGTTTGGTTTGGTTTTGGTTTTGAATTTTAAAAACCGATCAAATTTGGTTTGGTTTTGATTTTAATCAAAAAATAACAGAACCAAACTGACTATAGGTAGCTATTTCAAATTTAGTATTTTACACCTATATATATGTATATTTTTATACAAAGTTTCAAAAAATTTATGGTGAATGTTAATCGTTTGCACTTTTAGTATAGTTCTTTACCTTTATATTCTAGTTTGATTGGTAGTTTTTTTTTTTGTTGAGTGTAAGAATCTATTTCATGTAAAAAAAATATTTTTAATTGAGTCCTTAAATTATTCATCACTATTTGATTCAATTATCATCAATATATTTTAGTAAATAATAGATTTCTTAAAGCGCAATTGATTTGATAGTCTCACGTTGAAAATGCGGTCGCCGGAATATGTGTTTGGTAGTGTATGTCTTATATTTAAGAAAAAATCGAAAAATCGACATAAACCGAATCGAGAAAAAACTGACTTTATTGATTTTGTTTGGTTCTAATATTTGAAAAACTGACTTACTTGGTTTGGTTTCTTTTTAGGGAAAAACCGATCCAAACTGAACCATGAACACCTATAAGTGAAAGCAATTGGTCTTTGAGTAAAATCTATTGAGTTCACATGAATTCGTCGATTAAAATTTATTGAGTTCACATGGATCCGTATATTACAAGTTAGATACGCTTTTGTAATGCCGAGAGGGTATTCCCTATGAATCTGTAAACGCTGACAAGTGACAAGTTGTCCAAGTCTTTCTTCTTTAATGCACAAGAAGCATTCGTCTAATTTATTACTCTCTTCGGTTCAAAATAAGTGATATTTTTGTTATTTTCACATAAATTAAGAAATCCACTTTTTAATATAAATTAGCAATAAACTGGACCATATTAACCTTTACTATCCCACATAAATACTCCTAACACATACTCCAACACTATTCACTCCAAGGGCAATGTAGGAAAAAAATAATTAATTCATTCTCGAAATCCGGAAAAATCACTTATTTTGGACCACAAAAAAAATGCCAAAAAATTACTTATTTTGGACTGGAGAAAGTAAAGAAAAGTAATTTTATTCCCAAGCCTATGCCTTTGTAGAATCAAAGCAAACGCACGTAATTTTTGCTAACTAATGGACTTAAAGATGTTTTATTTTCTCAATATACCTTGTCTAACAATACATAAAAAAAAATTACTCCATCTATAGTGGAAGTAACTCTCACTTCTCTCTAGAACCTTTATGCTTAACAATGTCAGAAAATTGTCCAATCCCAACCCCTGC